>JABUQX010057787.1:10000-28654 GCA_015478945.1 Trachelipus rathkii
GTGTGGGTGTTCCCTGGCAATCGAATTCGGCCGATGGTGGAGCAAACAGGCATGCTGACACACAGGGGTGTCGAGTGCCCGTTACCTTCCTCCGGCTGGCGCCTTGGCCATTTCCTGCTATTCAGATTTCTCCATTTCTTTTGCGTCGGGGGCTTCCTCTCTGCTGGTCAATCATGTTGGGTCGGAGGAGCTCGTGGCGCCAGGCTTCGGATATTAATTCAATACCTCGTCTTGGCCGTGCTTCATCTTGTAGGAAAGGTGCGCCTCCTGGAGGGTGGTTCCTGGCTCACGATTGCTGTCTTGGTCATACAAATCTCACCCATGGCTTTCTTATGTCGTGGGGGGTTCCCCCGACCTGCCCATTTTGCTCCTCCAGTTGTCCTCTCACTGTCGTTCATCTCTTTGTGGATTGCGTTGCCATCTCGACCCTTCGAAGCAAGTTATTTCCTGACGTGCTAACTATACCTCTTCAGCATCGCCTTCAGCACATCTTATCCGAATCATCTCATTTTCGTAGTGATCGTATTTTTACCTTCCTCTTGGAACTGAACATCTTGTATAGATCTAACGTCATCTCAAGCCTTTGTTCCTCTTCGTTTTGGTTAGGGAATTCCACTGTCGTTAGTTTTGCTATACACGGTCCGGCCGCAGTTCTTGTGTGCTGTGGGATCCCTGTACATCCACTCAGAAAAAAAAAAAATATTATTATTATTATTTATTTATTATTATTATTATTATTATTATTATTTATTTTATTATTATTATTATCATCCTCAAGTTTGTGTTAATGTTGATCTGAAACACTTTGAGGTTTTGTGACCAAATGGAATCAGCTTATTTATTAACCACCAATTTGTAATTTTAAGATTGATCTATAATTAAAATTTATGCATATAATATTTTTACGTGTGGTGTGTATGTGTGTGTGTACCTTTTACCAATATTAGTCAGTAATTGATTAATCAACATTATCCCTCATGCAAAACCCTTGCACACTCAAGATTTAGTCCCTTTACATCCACCAATTATTTAATTGTACCAACCACCTTCCTACTATTCCCAACTTTCATACTACATTCTGCATCATCCGTTTCCTTTTCATCCTACATAGGGAGTGGAGGGTGCACGCTTATTGTATGCAGATAATTTGTTTTTGTCGGGCGAATTTGGATGAGTGAGAGTCTTGGAAGAAGAGGTTTGAGAAGTAAAGTGTATGAAAGGGTAAGATGGATGGGAAGGAGAGCCAAAGTGCGTTAAATTTATGTTTAGATGGTAAACTCTAGTACAAATATCTTAGTTCAAATATTTAGGTTGGATGAAAGGAAATGGATGATGCTGAGTGTAGTGGGGAAGTTGTGAATGGCAGGAAGGTAGCTGGTGCATTTAAATCTTTGGTGGATATAAAGGAACTAGGTCTTGAGTGTGCTAGGGTTCTGCATGAGGGTATGTTTTTGCCGGTGTAAGGGAGAGTATGGTAGTGTAGGACATATATACATAGGAAAACCCCGGAAGAAGGTGTGGAGGGTTTTTGGCGTCCCCAGATAAAGAAAAAATAAAAATGATAGTCCCATAAAATGTCCTAAGTATATAAAAGAAATACTAGAAATAAAATGAACCAGAAACTAATGTGATTTCAACATTACAGAAGGTTTGGGCAGCTAGTCCTACAATCTGCATCGGTGACGGTGACGGTAAATCCTGGAATAACAAATATTCAGTCCTTTATTCCTATCAGGTAGGGTAAAGTTTGTGGCAGGCTCGTCAAGTCCTTGAATTCGCCGTCTTCCTATTTGACAATTTTTCTCGTAATTGATATGAGCTGATATCAATTATAATTATGTTATTCCGTGATGGAGTTATTCGGGATACAAGTAGAGTAATGGTGTATAATTGAAAGAGGGGTAAGACTTACGAGATTTATTATATAGATTGCGAAAATATTTACAAGATCGAACGTGATCTGTTAGAGGAAAACCGTGAGTTATCTCACTATCAGTGGAAGTCCTCTAGTATGGTTTCTTGATCACTTTATGCTTAGTTTCCAAGTTGTACTATGAACAAAACAACCACAAGAATGAATCAATATAACTCCCTGCGGGAATATATATATATATTATATTTATTATATAATGTATTATATTATATATATATATTTATAATATAATATATAATATATATTATATATTTATAATATATATTATTAATATATATATATAATTATATATATATAGTATATGATTATATATATTATATATATAATGATTTATGATATCAAGGCCTGTAGCCCAGGAATTTTTTTGTCGAGGGGTGGTGTCTGCGACTTAGCATAGTGGTTACTATTTCATAATGAGTTAAACTTATATATATATACGGTATATATATAGTATAGTATATATATATATAATAATATATAGTATAATATATATATATATATAGTATATATATATATATTATATATATATATATAGTAATAGTATTATATATTATATTATATATAATAATATTATATTAATCTCATAGTGAACTTACCATTATTTTATAAGGTCAATTTTCAGTTTCCTTGCTTTTTGACTGAGGTTGATATCAAAATATTTCCATTGCTGTACTTCTGGCTGGATCTGCGATGATTTGAAGTATATAGCAAGACCTGTAATGCGAATCTTCATCCAACACCTATTTTCCGTAAATACGTTTCGACGGCTTTAATGTCTGAAAAGGTTCTTTCTAACCTGTTGCGGTGATATGGCAATGACTGCAGAGATATTTCATGGAGAGTAGCTAAATGTTATATGAAATCCCTCGTTTGTCACACTTAGCCATAAGCCACCGATCGGTAATTGTTGGTTTCTCATTTTCCTAAGCAGCCTTTTACGCTGCTCAGTTGACACTACTCCCTTTTTTAGTGTATCCTCGTGAGGGGTATGGAGGTCGTTTTTATAAAAGAGGATGCTTTTTTTTCAATTATGCTTATAAGGTACTTTGCACTTTCTGGAAAATATACTGAAGTGAAATGATAGGGGTTTCATGCGAGAGAAATCGATCAGTCAACGAAAAAATCAGATCATCAATATACGGAATAAAACCTGGATGCGGTAATATGATTCGGGATCTGATGTAGGCAAATTACAACGAATGTTTCTGGAACTTCGTAGTTCTTGGGATTGCTATTTCAATACCTAAGCTTGTCGCATACAATTTAAACTTGTGCGGTTATCATTTAAAACACCGTGACTGCATTTTGTATCTCTTTTTCGAGAAGTTGAATATTGTCTTTCACTAAGTTTATTGGACCTGACAATGTCCAAATAGACACTCTGTAACTGTTTTGACAAGCGTGTAAGTTATTTCAAGAATTTACTTAAAACGTATAATGTTTTTATAAAATTCAAATTACTGATTGAATTTAATAACGAAGTAGCTTTCTGTGATAATTCACCAGGCCATTTCTTTTTATTTCTTCATATGACGCAAGTATTTAGCTCAAGAGTCTCTTTTAAAAGGAAACCTGCTTTCATGCTCGTTCACAAACCATCTGGTCTCGCACATCTTTTGATCCTCTTGTTATTTTGTTTACTAGAAACGTTTTTTTTTTTATCTTCAGAAATATCTTTCAGAAGTTTTTGCTCCAACACGGAGGCGATCTGGTAATAGATTTTTATTTCAGAGATATCCTAAAAGTTTCGAATTGCCTGAATTTTTTAGAAGAGTCTGAGAGACACTTAGATTTAAACAATGTGCTTACACAATGTGTGTGTATTATGGCTTTAGGATACTCATTCCGAATAACAGATTGCACCCCTCGGAATTCGCCTCTCATGGAAGAGACTCCATCATATCCTTGGCCTCTTAAATTTTTGAGTTTTAAACCAAGATAGCAGAGTCTCTCCAAAATTACATTTGCAATGCTTTCCCTGGTGAGTATATCATTAAACCGGAACAAATGATAAAAAATCATCTCTTAAAGTAAAGTGGAGTATCACTCATCACACCAATTCGCGTACCTTACACAAGTGAAACTGGTGGTTCTGTTTGGGAAATACCTCCGTTGTTCCGTCCGCTTAATTGGTGAATAAAAATTTTTTTTATAACGTTTCTTCCCACTATTGTTCCTTTGTATAAGCTGACTAAAATGACTGTATGATTTCGTTCTGTATCATCGGACTCGTATAACATTGAATTTTTTGGACGATAGAAGTAAGTGGTTCTTCAAAACCTGGTCACTCCTAAATTTTGCTCGAAAACCTAGAAGGCTTCTAATATTGTCCTGTTCATTGTTTCAGCTGGAGTTGTATAATTTCAATACTTCCATAGTCAGCTTGTAGCCCCTTAATGCCAAGACCTTGCTGGCCACATATAATGTAATAGTTTCAAATTATACAAGTTTTTCTCTATTTTCCTTCACATTTTTTTTATTTGATTGTCCAGTTGTTTGTCTATGCTTTCTGAATTTTTTTTACACTGAATAAGAGCTTCAATATATTTTTATATCTATATTTATATATTACTATTTATAATTTCTAAACTAAACATAAAAATTATATCGTATTTTTTAAATAGATTCTATAAAATGTAAATTTGATATACGTTCTATATATATATATATACTATATATATTATATTATAATTATATATATTTTTGTAGTTTGTTTCTGCTGAAACAATTTCCAGTCTAAAATATTCGGGGGGGGCGTTGCAGCCCCCTCAGCCCCCCCGCCTGGCTACGCCATATATATTCTATTTATATATAATGATATAATTATATATATATTATATATATATTATATATATATATTATATATAGTATATATATACTATATATATTATATATATATATATATATATATATAATATATTATATAATATATATATATTATATATATATATATATATATATATAAATTATTATTAATATTATATATATATTATTTAGGTGTATAATATATATGTATATATTTCTTTCTTTCTGTATCTTCACGCTTCCTCTTTTCCCCAAGATTGGGGTAAGGTGCTGTACAAGCATCGGAAAAGAAAAGCAGTAGGAGAACATGACAAACGTTCTGAAAAGATACTCCAGCCTACCTGCCCCCTCTGTACTTCCATTAATAGGTGAGGAGCTGTCACAGGACAGAAAATCACCCTAGGAGCATTCATGGACGCGACGGACCCTCACTATGGTAATATGTCATGTAAGGGTTCATCCTGGCCCAGGTGAGGCCAGCAACCCATGCCCCCATACACAACCCCGCCATTCTCCTCCTATCATGCACCTTATTCTCGCCTCTGCCAAACTCACATTTCTCTCCTTCAGACATTCGTTTCCGACTCAATCCACTTTCCTCTTCGGTCTCCAGCCGTCGGTTTTCCAATCACACTACCACTTATAATCGCGCTTACCATCCTACTATTCATTCATCCTTTTCCATCATGACGTCATTAACCATCTCACATATCTTCAATTTATCTCTTCTTATTTACCTCCTTTCTTCCACACGCACATCCACTACTCTTAATTCGTTCATGTCTACTCTTTGTCAATTCCTTCTCACACCTACGCACATACCCTAAGATTGTCATTCTGAACACATTGAACTTTTAGATCTAATACTTCTTATTCAGACCATAGTCCTCGACTGACCATGAAATAATCACAGGTACATACATATCCCTCAGTATAGACCCTATCACACTTAGACTTAGTCCTCGTTTGCATTCCACAACAATCGATTAATTGCACATCAGCACCTTCTAGCCATTCAAACTTTAACTACTAATCTCTGCATCGTCCGTTCCTTCTCATCCCAACAATCCTAAATATTTAAACTAGACACTTGTTCTAGCTGCTCACTATCATTCAGCATAACTTCACACTGAGGAGTGATCCTCAAGTCACAACCATATACTTTACTCATCCACGTTTACTTCAGCCGCTCCTTATCACACATCCTGCCACATTCTCTGCTATTCAATCTCTCATAAATCTCTTCAGATTCGCCACACAGACCAAATCACTCGCATATAATAGGTAGGGCACCTCCACTCATCTCCATTCTCCACGCATTCTAACACCATTCCTGCCATCCCCACCTCTTCTTTCATACCCTATCCATATACAAATAATAACCAAGGACATAACACAACCTGTCTTACTCCGCTTATTAATCCTCAAATCAATCCCTATTGACACCGATTTAATTTACATCACCTTCACTATCGTCATACATACTTTTTGATTCTCCATTCAGAAGCCTACCACCCAAACACCCATATATCGTACTAACAACACCTGCCATAACGCTTCCCCATTAACTCTATCATACGCCTGTTTTAAATCCATAAAACCTAAATACATTTATTCTTCTTCTCCTCATTCTCAATCATTTGTTTCAAAGGGGGGTGGTACGATTTGATCCACTACATCCCTACCACTCTAGAACGCACCTGTTTCTTCACTCAATCAGCCTTCAGTCCAACATCGATCGCACTCTTTCGCCAAAATACTCAGCATAATACCTTCCCTACAACACTCAGTACTTATTCCCACTATAATTTTCTATACATCCCCTTTTCTCCGCTTCCCTTTACTATAAGGGTACTATTACCGCTCTCCTCCAATCTTGGATACTATACCCTGCTATAAAACGCTTTATTACATACAACTTACATCCCAATCTATCAAATCTCGCTTTCGCGTTCTTGATCAGTTTCATCTCAGTTAATTCATCTATACCTGCAGATCACCGATTCTTAACTTTCACTCTACCTCATTACCTTCCTCCTACTAAATAACCTCATTTTCCCCAAAATACTTATTCCTTCTTCCACCATCAAACCCACACACATCACTATCACCTCATCATTACTGTTATTATTGTGCAGATTTTCGAAGTGTTCCTTTCAAACTCTCTCAACACCTATTCATCAGTTACAAAAAGCACATCCTATTCATTTCTAAGTCAGATCCCCTATTCTCATTCTTAAAGCCTTTCTGCGCTTCTTCCGATGAAGAGCTTCTCTATTCCCTTGTAAGTCCCGCTATATCATCCTCCCTCTCAACTGTACATTTACTCTTTTTTCTCTCACATATACACCTTTTGTAATTTCTTTTTTCCTCCTTAATAATTCCATAAGAATCTTTCTTTTGAGTCTTCATCATTTGCTTTTAGTACTTTCAACCACGCTTCTTTTTTACCCTTTAACCGCTTTCATTCACCTCTTTCATTCCACCATTCACCTGTTAAATTCTTACTTCCCTACTTTAGCACATCCACATATTCCTTTGCACTGCTAACATTGCTTCCTTCATTTTCCCCCAGATTTGCTCAGTATCAACTTGTTCACATCCAACCCGTTTTACTAGCGAGCGCTCTTACATACTGATCCTTATTCTCTTGCTCACTTTAAGCTTCTCAACCTTATAATTTACCTACTTCCCTTCGTATCACCTTCCTCTCCATCCATAGCCCCTCACTAACTTAATTTTTACATAGAACAAACATAATGATTCCGATAATCCCATTCTAAACCCCTCACTGATTTACCATCCAACACATACTTCAACATCCACTCCTTCTTCAACCAACACTAAACTAATCATACTTTTCACTTCGATATCCTCCTACCTACACAACTCTAGTATACTTATGATACTCTCTGGTTTAAAGAAAGTATTACTTACACACACATCCCTCTCTCTTCCAGAAATCAATCACCTTCCTACCGTTCTCATTTTCTCCCGCCACCCAAAACCACCTGTTTACCATCCTTTTTTGATCACCTATCAACCATTCAGGTCCCCCAAAACTATCATCTGAAGCTCCTACTCCCCCATCCAGAACAATCATTCAGATTTATCCCAAAAGAAATCGTTACTCTCTCACGTTTCCCCTCAGATGGACCATATATCGTCACAACCACACATACCTTGACCTTTTCAAACTTAAATTTAACCATTAGATTCTAGGACTTCACACAATCAAAGTGCTATCATAGCTTCAATACGCGACAGGTCACTCATCAAAATTGCAACTCCTTCTTCTCTCTATCTCTTCCACACCAGACGCTACCATTTCAATCATCACAATCACTTAATTTCACCTTTTCTTTCATCTTTGTTTCAGTCTTCACATGCGATGCAATCAATTGCTCTCTTTCTAATACATCATCACTCTCTCTCTTCTCCTTCAACATTTATTCCTGTCTCCTGACATTCCATGTTACAACGATTCTATACAGTTTCGCCGAAAGATAGAAGCGCCGTTTACAGGCGATCACGACCCTTTCCGAGGCCTGCATTAGCATTTCCTGTGGTCAAGAATTAGATGTAGTAGGCATGCCTAATTCCCACTTCATCGTCCCCTTAGTCGGCTCGCTAACCGCACACGCAGGACATACGATGTGGGGCATTCTTTCTCCCCACACCAGGGATATGAGTAGTAGGGATGTCTGTGATAAAGAGGGTGGATTGAAAGAATGGAATAATTATGAAATAGTTGGAGGGGAACCAGGAAAGAAGGTTGACAGAAAGTGCATATGTGGTAAATGCTATGTGCAACGAATGCATGAACAAGATGCATCATACTAAATATTTATATTATTATAGTATATATATAATTATATATATATATATATATATATATTTATTATTGTATATATATATATATATATTAATATATATATATTATATATAGATATATATATATATTACTATTATATATATAATATTATATAGGGGTGTACCGGAACTGAAATTTTCAGTTTCGGCCGGAACCGGAATTAGCCGGAATTACAAAAAAAATTCCGGCCAGAACCGGAATTTCTTATGAACTTAACTTTTAACTTAAAGATATGTAAAAAATAATATATTTTAATTTTCAACTAAAATTCTTATCATTTATACATGCCCTTCGTGAACATATGGAATCATCATCGAAGGTGAATATCTGGAAGTCCCAAAAATTTAATAGCAAAAGAGAGGTCCTTTGATTTTTCTAGAATTACATGGGGAAAAAACACATAAATGAAGCAATAGATCCAGCCGTGGATAGTGAGTTTTGCAGGAGAGTGTTCTCTCCCCAACAAGATTTGGTCATTTCAGATGCACCGCAATCAACAGAAAATAATGAATATCTGCAATGAGTAATATTCCAGCCATTCACAGTCACTGAAGAGCAGGCTTATTCATCAGAACTTATTGCCCATCACTTCAACCAAAAAGTATCTTATTCCTGTAGACAATATTTTGGTAGACGAAGATGTTACCACTTCATACAGGAAACTTATGATCAGCATATCGAGTAGTTCTCTAAGGCTGATCAGATATCATTTACTATCAGATTAATAGAGAGATAAATAATTTCAAATTGAGTCATTTATTTTTTAACTGCACTCTGGCATACCAGGAGTTTAAAAAATAATGGACTCTTTGTACTTCTCATTTGCAAACGTATTTCCCGGTTTCAATTCTGGATATATAAAATCTGCTATGTAGTTGGAAATTATGATAAATATATTGGGAAAATTCCTCTCTAACAAAATCATATTTGATCCTTCGAGGATTGGAGCATATACCTGAAGCTTGGAACTATATTTTAGCATGAACACAAATTTTTTCTTGTTTATTCATTAAACTTCAATTTGTTATATAAAGATTCCTTATTTTCCTCAAAGAGCAGTGTGATTTAGATATTATAGAAATGTATGTGAAATTTGTATATCAGTTTCAATCATTCCAGTTTTGTAAGCTGTAATGACTTATAAAAGATTACATAAGAGCTTTGATCCACATCTTGCATAGCCCTACTTATGCCGGAAATTCAACGATGTTAATACAAGGTGGAATACCACATATTTGATTCTAGAACGAATGATGTTTGAACCAAGACCTCTGCAAGTTTATATTATAGAACATTTAATCATTTAAGCTTTGACTGCTGATAAATGGCAAAATACTTGAAAAAATTCTAAGAGTTTTGCCACCCATTCTCATGGTTATGGAAACTATAAGGCAAAATCAATTATATCAATCAATTATTCTCCATATTTGAGCTCTTCAGCATATCTCTTCAAACTCTGAGGATGATAGAATGAGTTCAGAAGTTTAAAAGTAGAGCTGAAGAAAGACATTAGAGTTTAAGATTTAGAATAAAAGGAAGAGAAGAATCAATGGACATTATAATCAAACAAAAGAAATTGTTTTTAAAGACTGTAGTAGACCAAATTACAAACTGACTATTTTCTAATGAAATAAGAGAATTGAGTAGAAAATGGAGGATGCTTGAAGAATATGCAAATAATTGAAGGTAGAAGGTGATAATAGTAGTAGCAGTACAGAAGAAGGTTCAGGCGAAGAGTCATCCATCCATTTTCAAATAAACGAGCATTATCTAACAATGAACTTTATGTATTTGCCAAGTACCTGCAATCACAGGAGCATTATAGCAAAATGAAATTCTTTGCAAAGTTATCTTAGTTCTTTAAAGTTGAGAAAGTGATAAGTGACAAGCGAGTCAGTTTAGTGTAAAAAGGATAAAACCGATAAAATCAGTGGCTCTTCAAAGGTGAAATTCTTAAGAAATTGAAATTTTTTTTTTACCAGAGAAATCATTTCTAAATCTGGGAAAAGGAAAAATTATCTTTAATTGGTGGAAAGTGTGACAAAGCTAAATTTCAAAATAGCTATGTACTAGCCCAAAATTAAGCTTCTCCTGTTCCTAAGTCTCCCCCATATATTCAGAAAAATTATTTTCATTTTCAAAAGCAGGAAATATTTTTGAGGAAAAATGTTTAAAAATATTGCCCACAATACTGGTGAACAGTTTTTCTTTTACTTCATCACAATTCAGCAATATTTTTAAAAGTGTTTAAAGAAAGTTAACTTTAATATATATATATTATATATAGTACTATTATAATATATATATATATTACCTATATATATATATTATATATATCTATAATATATATTATATATATATAATATATTAATATATATATTATATATTATATATATTATATATATTATTATTATTATATATATATATATATATATGGACGCTTAAGTAACCATGGCCCTTCAGAAATAATATATATGGAAAGGTTGGTAAATAATTTTTTAATGAGCAATATTAAAATTAAAAATTCCGTTAGCTATAAAAGTCCTTGGGCTTGTTTAATTTTTTTGTGCTTTCAAAATTGAAAGATAGTAATATCTTATGTTTAATTTTTTTAGTGTTATTCGACGTAAATATTTATTATTTGTGTCTCACAATAAGTGTTGTATATATAATATATATATTTAATATAATTATATATATATTATTATATAAATATATATTATATACATAATTAAATATCTTATATATATATATATATATATAATATATATATATATATATATATATATATATTTATATATATATATATATATATATATATATATATATATATATAACCGCTCAAATTATATACATTATATAATTTAATCGTATAGATAAAGAGAAAAACAATGCATTTAAAATCTATTTCAAATATTGTATAAATAGTAAGTAGGTTGAAGGGCAAACGCGCCACCTGTTGATAAGCCCTGAATTATTGTAGTATATAGTAGAATGTATCGTATTAGTAGAGAGAGTCTGACGCTGGTTTCGTGTGAGAGAGTCGTGTTCAAAGACTGCTGTTACGCAGAAAGTATTATTTGTGTTTTTAGCAATCTAAGAGTTGATCTAGTGATTTAAGATAACTCGTGTGATAATATTTTACAAGTTAAATATTTCCTATTATTAAGTGAAGCCATTCCTATTATTATTCGTATTGTATCTACGCTTAAGACAAGCTAATATTTTCCATTGGTCGTTGAAGTGTGACCGCCTCATCGTTTATCCATTCTACTGTTGCAGAACACAGTAAGTCTATTTATTCCGTATCACATTGTATGATAATTCCTACGAAGAAGATTATCCATTGTTATATTCTACAAGATTAAATATTTATGCAAAGACTATTTTGTGCAGAATCGCATATCTACGTTCAAGAATATTTCTACGTTCAAGAATATTTTACTATATCAAGTTGTTTATCTCTCTCTCTCTCACAAGTGTAATTAAAGTATTCCACGAAACCACGCTCTCTCAAAGATTATTACAGACTCGATTTCTATTTTAATGCTAATGAATAATTATATTATTATTAAGAAGAATTTATTATTGTAAATAAAGCTGACAATTACTGCTACGCATTTTTGTTGAAAAGGAGAATAATAATTATTTATTGAAACTATTTATTAAAGGAATGTGACTTCTATATTCTACATTATCATTTGAACAATATATGGTAATATATATACTATATATATATATATATATATATATATTATATATATATATATATATATATATATATATCTATATATTATATATATATATATATATATATATATATATATAAAAGCATAATATTTACATTAACATTGCTATAGAAGATATATATATATATAAGATTTACTATTAAAGATTATTCTTATATGTGCATCGTCTCATTCAAGCCTCTCTCTTCCAAGTTGACCAATTATAGATAAAGTTTGTAGCCACCGATGAGTCCTTCATTCAGTCCAGTTTTGCAATCTTCGGGAAGTACGATTTGTCTTGTACATTAGTGCGCACGGATATCATAACCAAATCAGTTTCCTGTATATAAGAAAAATATATTTGGAAAGAAAAAGATGGCGACCGTTTAAAACAGGACCTTCTAGCAACGTTTACACAGAATTTTTTGTATATTTCTACAGTATACTTCAAGATTATAGAGGCTACTTTACTCTATATTGGTCAGAAGATATTATTTTATGCTACAAAGAGCATTGGGGACGCGTTTCAATTATTCAAGAGGCTCAATTTCGGGGAGCAGAAGTTTACAAGTTGCGAATCATATTTTCCCATGCCTCAACGGATCCATCATTCTCGGAGCAAATTTAGATGTCTTTGAGGAAAAATTAATCTGGTATTATATTTGTATGAAGTGTAGAAATGTCTTCAGGTATATAGTATGTATATAAAATGCTAATACTGTAAGTAAAAATAATTTCTTTTCATATTTTTTTTATGTAAAATATATTTTTTTAATATTTTCATAAAATAGCCATTTTGTCATTTGGGTTCAATCCTCGCCTGTAATAAGTAATATACAAACGATTTTTGCTCAATTTTAATTGGATGCGGCATCTGTGGACGTAGTGACGTAATCAAAATATCTTTTGTAGCCTCGCGTTTCTGAAACATAGAATCCTTGTTTCAATATTTCATTCTCATTGTTAAAATATATTTAACAATTATAAAACTTTTATATTTGCTTGAACAATAATTATATTATTATATATAAATAGAATATATATAATTATATAGTATAAAATACTTTATTATTTAATTTTTTGTATTCGTAGAAGCGTAGAATATTCTAGTTTCTTAATTGTTCAAGATAGGCAGTCGGAGGCTAGTTTTTGTATGTAATAACGGGGTTGATTTTATAATAGTAAAGATACTATAGACGGGTTCATTGGGTTTCATACCAGAAATTTCTAGATTATACGCAGTTATACGAGACTTGTATTATAACTGTAAAATTTTGTCGTCTGTTTATTTACTTTATAACAGATGTTTTTAAAATGTTCTGAAATGCATCTAGAATAAATATTGATATAAATATTTATTGAATTTTATATATTTTACATATATGTCATATGTTTTATGGACATATATCATACTGTATAGTTTGTGTACCACCTGTACGAATGTGTGAGGCCTATGCGTAATAGTTTCTTTCTATATACTGAAATCCTTACATTGACAAGGTTATCACCTGCAAATAAAATTTTGCAGAAAATTTAAAAATATTTTCTTCTTCCTCATTTCCTCTCCTACTGTTTCGAGAGAAATTCCAGTTTGCAGTGAAAAAAGTATTTTTTTTGTATGAAAATTTTACAACTCAAAATAAAATAAAAATTTATCCATTTGTTTTCACAAATTTATTATAGCCACAAAAGGTGACTTGTGTGAAGTGTGCTATCTGAATGAAATCTGGGATATTTAAAATTAGCGTGGAGGTCAAGTACAAGCCTAAGTACAAGTACTAAACAAGTACTAATAATTTTTATATATATATTGGTTCTCAGTATAAACATATTGTTTTGTTTATACATATTTATTTACATGTATATTAATGTTCTTTATCTTTTTTAAGGTACTTGTCAAAGAAGAGATTGCATTCTTCCAGCGAAATCCACAATTTCAGATTTTCCAATGATCAGAGATAGTACATAAAAATCGAAAAGAAGTTTTCCTCTGCTGCATCGGAACGAGGATATAAGGCATTGTTTTGGGAGAGTTTTTCCTAAATATTAAGAGAGAAATTAATTTTTTTTTTTATTACAAATAAAAAGATTTAATTTTTTTTTTACTATATATATTTTAATATTTATTATTATTGAAGGCAAATGTCCTTTTCATTATTTACTAATTTATGTCCGGAAGTATTCATTGAAGCAACTGCCAGAAAGTGTACGCCAGAGTAAGTTTTTGCATTCCATTCTTACGTGGTTTCTTATTGTATTATTTTCCTTCTATTTTCTGCTGTTGTGGGATTTTTCGTGTTCTTTGAATATAGGGTTTAATATTTTTCTGGTCGTATTTATTCATCATTTTTAAATGCCTTCTGATACAGAGGACAACATTGAAGTTTCCTCACACGATATAACGGAGCAAAGTCCTCCTGAAGAGATAGCTCACGGGGCTGAATCCGTCGATTTAAATAATCATTCTTTTTCTCATTTAAATAATTCTGCAAACATGGAGCGTCAAACGTTGAACATTGACCGTTTGAGACACTCGAAACCCAACATACCTCTGTTGGTAGGGTTTATAAACAACTCTTGGGTTGGACCGGAGCTTGGATCGTGGTTTACGGCTATAGACTTATACTTCCAGGATGAACAGATAACCTCCGATGTCGAGAAATTGCGGAGCTATGTACGTTTTGTGAATATGAAGGAAGGGAATGCTTCATATCTTATAAGAAATACACCGGAACTCTTCCGGGCTGACAATTGGGAAGATTTTAAGAAGAATCTGTCATATTGCTTAAATCCTTTGGTCTCTATTAGTTCCTTCGAAGCTTTCAATGGCTTTCAGTGAGTTCATAAATATAAAATGGTCTCATAATCACTCGCTTCCAGAGTTCATAACTGAAGCTCAAAAAGTTTTACAAACTTTCCTCGATTCAGCTGCGTTAATGCACGACGTAAAGTTTAGTGACGAACAGCGTCGTTTACTTTTATTTTCTATGTTATATTCAAATGCTAAACCTCAATTTCAACGGGTCATACACGAAGATTTTGATGTTAATAATTCAATTCCAAAGCAGATTCAAACATATTTGAAGAAAACTCACTCTTTAAATAATGGCAAGATTGCATCGGCGTCAAATAAAGCTCCAAATCCAAATTTTTCTACCACAGTGTATCACACACAAACTGAGAAAAATGTGGCTCCACAATCCTTTCACCAGGCTCATACAGTAAAAAGTACGCCTCGGTATCCTCAAAAGTCATTTTCAAATGCAAATTCCTTATCTCCAAAGCAACAGAATACGCAAAAAGGTGTGTTTTGTCGTAACTGTGAAAGACATGCCCACCATACTTCTGAATGCGTGTTCAGTTCTTTTTGTTCAATGTGTTACAAGCCACATATGCGGGGGTCTCAAAGAAACTGCCAGGGCACATCCTGGGAACCTTATTCACCTCAGGGTATTAAGAGGGTAAAAGTTATAACGCCATTCGAGCGAGAAAATTACGATAGAAATCAGACAAGTTCAAGTAGAAATTCGTCTGTTCATAGGGGTTCAAATTCAAATTTTCATAGGGGTCAAAGTAACTCAAGGGGAAGTTACCAGGTAAATCATTGCTATAATATGCCAAATTCATATCATAAGGGTGTAAATTATGATAATCGCATGACAGGTAGGTCAAATAATTATTCAAAAACCGAGCTGCGAAACGCCGGAAACAAAGGTTGTAGAAACAATTCTCCGCATTCATATCATTTTTCAGAGAACGATTTAGAGTCTCAAGTGCACTTATTGGATCCTAATTATAATCCAAATAAGCAATTTCATTATAAATCTGAGAAATATAACTCACAAAGCATGCAATTGTATTCTAGATAATTCCTTATTGTCCGCAATAAATTCAGTAGGAATCGCCCTCGCTCAATTTCCGTAACTCCGCCGATTTTTGATCAAATCAGGATCGAGCTTTTCTTATTTTCCTAGTCAATTTTTTGAGAAGGCTACGAGTTTTTCTGCCTCAGACAACGTCGTAGTTGCGAGCCATTAAGAGGCTAATATGTACAAATATTTTTCCAATAATACAATCGTCTGTTTCAAAGTGTATAAAATAGATGATAATCCTGCCATAGGGTAAAAGCTATTTCCTAAAAGTAAAACTCACTGTAGAGTATGAGTTTATCTACGAGATGTCAAGTTATTTAGACATAGGGTCGGGTGTTTCTTTATTACGTCAGGGGACGTTCGAAAGGTTAAGAAAATACTATCCTTTAGAATTGAAAGAGGATAACATAGTGCTAAAATCCATATCTGGGAACGTGATCCCAAATTTAGGTCGTGTAAAACTCCAGCTTCTGTTGAACGATAGACTTCAATATTCATGTAATTATTGTTAATAACCAATGTACTTTCAGTGGGAATATGTTATTAGGCACTGATATACTCGCTTCGTTGCCCATCTCTTTTGATTTAAAGAATGAAATGTTGATTATGAATGACGAAAGGGGCACAAGTAGTATTCCATTAATTGTTTGGAGTCCACTCATTGATGGTAAAAGTTCCAATTTTAATCCATTATCGCATGATAAAAATGCTCTTAACGACGATTTTAAAGTCGATCCTACTGTTTCTTTTTGCAAAACGCAATCTATTAATTTCGAGCACGAGTCTTATGTTCATGAACTTTCAATTTTTGACGATGAAAGTTATGATTTATTCTTGCCTAGTACCGTTCAATTTAATGCTTATTCAACGACGATTTTGTCCGTTGACGTTCGTTCTAAGGCGGGAACCTTACCCCCTGAAGAAGTTTATCTCGTTTCAGAGAAAAATATTGTCTCAAATGTCATTTTTGCAAATGTTTTAAGTGGTGTAAAAGACGGCACAATTTTAGTCAAATGTGTTAATTTAAGTTCAGCTCCAGTCACTATGGACAAGAATACAATGGTTTCTAAAGCAAATTCTTTGGGTTTTCGTAGTTCTTATTCAAATATAAACCGGATAGATACATCCGAGGGTCTTTCTAACGCTGAATTACGCGATGTTTATAGGGAAATTCTGCTTGCAAAGTCGAAGAAAGAAGCTGACTTAGTGGTCTTACAGGATGCGTCTGGTTAAACCATCCTTGATTTCTAAATAGAAAACAGAGAAGTAGTTGCTCTCAGTAACGACCGAGTCGACGTATGTCCTTTGGGTAAGTTTAAATTAGAATTAACGTCCGATTGTCCGACGTATGTCTATACTCCAAATTATCTCCTTCCGCACAAATTTCAGTCAGATATTGATAGCTGGGTGAACAAATGCATGTTGGATGGATATATAGAGTCATCCGATTCACCTCACTCGCATCCTCTCTTAGTTCTTCCAGTCAAAGGGAGTCTAAAACCGGAAGTTATTTTAGATTTTAGAAGATTAAACAAATATGTTGTTCCTTTACAAACTCCATTGCCAGATGTGCAAAATTTTAGGAAATTCCAAAGTATATTCAAGTCTGAATCTTAATTCAAATCCGTATGGCGTAGAAGTCGACAAAGATAGTCCTTCCATACCTCGCATTCTCTACACATAGAGGACATTATCATTATAAATTACTTCCAAAAGGAGTTAGAAATTCTTCACAGGTCTTCTGTAAATTAATGGAAGCCGCTCTTTCTCACCTGTTAGGTATTCACGCGCTCATCTATCTTGATGACATTATTGTTTATTCTAAAGACATAGATTCACACTATCGTAGTCTAAAGTTAGTGTTTGATGCTTTAAAGAAAGCGAAGCTTAAAATCAAGTTGGAAAAAGCAAACTTTTTCAAAAGGTCATTAGTTTATTTAGGGTTTCTTATTAGTAGTGAAGGTCTTTCTGCAGATCCGAGTAAGTTAGAAGTACTCAAGTCATTTCCAGTACCTACAGATATTAGTTCAGCATGTTCTTTCATTGGGTTCACATCGTTTTACCGCAATTTTATTCCTAGTTTTTCTGTTGTTGCACAGCCGATTACAGCTCTTTTCAAAAAGGGTGTAACATTTGTCTGGCAAGAAGAACAACAAAAAGCTTTTGATATTCTCAAACAAAAGTTAATCATGGAACCTTTATTGCAATTTCCAGACTTCAATAAAGAATTTATTTTATGCACTGACGCCAGTGGAATAGGTCTCGGGGCAGTCCTCGCACAAAGAGATTCAAATGGTAACGACAGACCAATATCATTCGCTTCAAGAATGTTGAGCAAGGACGAGAGAAACTATAGCTCGATTGATAGAGAAGCCTTGGCTATAACGTGGTCATTGTCTAAATTTAGAAATATAATTTATGGGTATCCAATAAAGATCTATA
>JABUQX010057788.1:5000-15695 GCA_015478945.1 Trachelipus rathkii
ATCCGGAAATCGTTCCAGGGTACGAATTAGATGAAAAAAGGAGGCGAAGACGATTAGCCTTTTCGTAGGGAGTTTTTAGCTACAGAGCGAATAAGTGGAAGGAAAGGCCAGAATTTTGCCAAAAGTTATTAGAAGATTTTTTTTTTTGGCAAGAGGCAGAAATTTTTATCAGTGGGTGAGAGCCAAGTAGGTTTGTCGCACTTTCTTTTGTGAGGGCGCTTAGCCTGCTCGAATAATAGCCCTGCAGCGATTCCGAGCAGAATGAATTAGTAAGAGTTATAGGAGAACGAGAGTTTTTCCATGCCTGATAGGCATTGTCTCTCTCCTGAATGGCGGGAGAACAAGCTCCATCGAACCATGGATTTTGTGGAGAAAAAGATTTAGTTGAAGATGGAATGAACCCACTCATACCCTCGATGATTACGGCCCCTCTTTTCAAGCCAGTGCGCGAATCATCCCTCCGAGTCAAAGCAAGATTCACTCCAAGCATAGTTTGCAGCAAAGAAACGACGCAACGCCCCCAATTAGCCGATTAAAGTGCCAGAAAGTACGTTTTGGGGAATGGTGGAGCTGCTGGAAGAAAAAGTTTTAAAATAAGAGTGCAAGATTGTGTCCGAGTTACCAATTAGGAGGGAAAATGGTGTATTTATATTGCGAAGGAGTAGTTTTGTGAAACTTTAATCAAATCGCGTGTTCCAAGAATTGGTTAGGCACGATCTGGTAATATGTGGGTAGCGTTCTTTACATTAACTGTTCAGATCGTTTAGATACTGAATGTTTTGGCCTTCTCCCCTCCTGCATCAGTATGAGATTAGCCCAACCACTCAGTGTGATGTACGTTGAAATCCCCTAAATAGAGAATCTCAGCATTTGGAATGGGAAGAAGTAACAATCTCATGAGAAGTAGTAATATTTTCAAAAAGGGGGTGAAAATCCTGTTCCGTTAGGGAGCAGCAGCAGAAATACAAGATAATGGTAGTAGTAGGGAGAAAGATTTTTAAGCCATAGAACATCGAACAATTCGGAGTTCAAGGTTCTCAAATATCGTGTTACCAGAGTGTAATCGTTTACATAAGGCACAGACTCCCCATTTAGCCTGAAATTATAGAAAAAATTATTGTTGGAGATATTAAATTTATTTGGAAAAGAATCCCTGGCTAGCTGGTCCTCAGACAGTAATAAAATGTTAGATAGAGAGTTAGCGAGGTGATATTCCACAGATTCATGGTTAGCATTCAGGCCACGGACGTTGGCAAAAGTCAATAGAGAACCCCAGCCTGCCCCCACCCACTACATCTTCTCTGTCCAGTCATTCAAACAGACACCCACACAAAAACAAACACACCCAATCGGCCATACACAGCCCACCCAAAAGCCCACTGGATTGGGTTTTTACTAAAAATTCCGCACCCTCACAGAGCAAACACAACACACACACAACACACCACACACACACACACACACACACACACACACACACACACGCACAGAGATCACGTTCAAAATAAATGGTAAACAAAGTAAAAAAATAAGCAATTATATATATATAATATAATATATATATATATATATATAATATATATATATATATATATATATATATATATATATATATATATATATTAAGTTTATTTTTTCCCTCCTAATCTTATTGAATCTTCTATCTTAAACTTTCTTTCGAACATTTTTAAACCCACAGTCCCCTTCCCCACTGTTCCCAAACTCACTACTTACTTTAAGATTCCTTCCTTGGTTCCTCTCACTCCTCCCTTCTTCATGAGCTTCGTCCTCTCCTTATTACATTCTTTCCTCATATTCATCCCTACCTTGTTTCAAACAATAGTCTTTCCACAGGTTCCTTTTTTTCTTAAAAAAACACCCTCCCAGTGTTGCTCAGATCCTCAGTTGTTTATTCTTTTACGCGTTCAGGCTGCAATGCCTGTTACATAGGACAAACCGGCCTTCCGTTGAAACTGAGGATCTGCAAGCACTTGGACACCTCCTTCCGTACAAACCTCCCATCCCTTTCTCCTGAGCACTCTTTTCTCCGAAATCACGCCTTCACCTCTAGTCACCCTCTCCGCTTCACTGACTTTAAGATTTTTTACTCATCCCCCAAAGATACTGAACGGAAAATCCTTGAATCTATTTAGATCAAACAACTAAGTCCCTCTTTAAATACTTCTCTCTCGTTCACTCCCTTACTCATCTCCTAACCATTATTATACTTTCTCCTCCTATTCTTCTCCCTCCTTCTTTCTCCTATATATATATATATATATATATATATATATATATATATATATATATATATATATATATATATATATATATATATATATATATATATATATATATATATATATATATATTGTATGTTGGTGTAGGAAGCTGCTAGCACCACTGAAGAATCCTAAGCAGCTTCCGGAACAAATGCCACATTATCGTGACAACGCTCACTCTCTTCAACATCCAATATCCCTCTATTGAAAGTGGATATTCAAAACCAGAATTTAGCCCCTTCAAATTGGTGACCTTGGAGTGACCAGTGTCACTGGAATGGCACAACGAGCACCAGCAAGCAACCATGAACACCCATCAAATGTGATTCCGAACACCCATCAAATCACCGAACAACCATCAAATCAAGTTTCTTCATATTTTGTAATGCCTGTACCGTACTTCTCACTACTTCCAACTAAAGCTTCTGCAGGTGCGGACCAACTGCACGTAAGAGTACAGAGTGGTCGAGGTCTACTCAATGACCTTAATGTGTGCACACCTAGCTCTCACCTGACAGCTACTAGTTTCTTACTTACTACCCGACGTCTTTTCAGGTTCGGAGAGCGGAGTGTGCTCGCGGCATTGTCACTGTGGGGAGTTCTGTGGCGTCTGGTGCAAGAGGCTGCTAGCACCACTGATGAATCCTAAGCAGCTTCCGGGAAGAAACGCCACTTTATCGTGACAGCGCTTCATCTCTTCAACATCTAATAATCTTTTATTATTGAAGGTGGTTATTCAAGATCAAAACCAGAACCTAACAAATTCTAATTGGTGACCACCGGAGTGACCATGAACACCTATCAACCATCAAATCAAGTTTCGTCTGTTCGGCGCTACTCTGTTCGGTCATCCTGTGACTCCTGTACCGTACTTCTCACTACTTCCAACTCAAGCTTCTCTTGGTGCGGACCAACTGCATGTAAGAGTACAGAGTGGTCGAAGCCTTCTCAGTGACCTTAGTGTGTGCACACCTAGCTCTCACCTGACAGCTACTCGCTTCTTTGTAACCGACGCCTTCCAGGTCCGGAGAGCGGAGTGTGCTCGCGGCATTGTCACTGCGGGGAGTTCTGTGGCGTTTGGTGCAGGAGGCTGCTAGCACCACTGAAGAATCCTAAGCAGCTTCCGGGAAGAATCGCCACTTTATCGTGACAATGCTCACTCTCTTCAGCATCCAATATTCTTCTATTGAAGGTGGATATTCAAGACCAGAATATAACACCTTCAATATATATATATATATATAATATATATATTGCATATATATATATATATATATATATATATATATATATATATATATATATATATATATATATATATATATATATATATATATATTACACATGTATATATATATATATAATATATATATATATATATATATATATATATATATATATATATATATATATATATATATATATATATATATATATATATATATATATATATATATATATATATATAAATTCTATATCACCCTAGTTTAAACCAACTAAGTTTCTCACTGAGCTTCACTTCGTGTCTTTCAATACCTTCCCTTCTTTTCGTTATGTTCTTTCACAACTGCATAAATTAGGTACCTGCAGCTATCTGTGTAATTAATGTTTATTTGTGTGTATATAATTATTATGTTTTAACACACGTGTTCTTAATTATAATTTGTGAGTTAACTTTTTTTGTCAGTATGATAGTTTTTCTTCTCCACTTGTTTTTGTTGTCGCCTCATTTTAGTCGAATACTAGTGATTCCAATTCTAGTGTTTTAAATTTTTTTTTTAAATATTTTGGTTAATTTGGTTCACAACCTTTAATTTTTGGTTCCTGTATTTCATTTTAATTTATAATTTTGTTTTTCTAGATACCTGATGATGAGCATAGTAATGTTCGAAACGTTGTATATTAATAAAGAATAAATAACTTGATGACCTTGGAATCATGTTTAGCCATCTTATTCATATATATATATATATATATATATATATATATATATATATATATATATATATATATATATATATATATATATATATATATATATATATATATATATATATATATATATATATTTTCTTTTTTCAGAAATTTGCTCATGTACATTTATTGCTCAATAATAAAAAAGGTTCTACACTTCTATAGATAATTTTAATTAATTAAGTTTAATATCTTTAGAAAAATCTTGCTAACTAAAAAAAAACGAAAACATCTCATGTTCTTGAATATTTTACTCCCTTTGATGATAAAAGTACTTACATTTGTCAATATGAAATAGTTAACACAGTTGATGGGAAACAGTCATTTCGATCATGCTTAAAAGAGTTTACCGAACCACCAGTTAGTTTTTCATGGGGGCCACAATTCATTAATGGGACATTTGAAGCGCTGTCTTTAGAAATTGCTGCAATTCTTAAAAAGAAAAGTGAAGCAAAAGCTGTTAAGGATGAACCTTTATTTTCAAAAACTCAAACTAAAGTGGATACTTTTTTCAATTGTTAAAAACTTGTTCTGTCTATGTCAAGTGAAAAATTCAAAAACATATTATGATTGATTATAATGGTTGTTAAAGATAGTAACTCATTAGGTTTTTTGCAAGACCAGGATTTAAAGCACTGTGTGGGTGTGGAGACATGGCTTCGAAACTGGAAGTCCCTTTAGACCGGGAAAACATTAGTAAAATAGTTCTAGAAGAAACGGATAAGCAGAGAAATAAACATAAAAATTTCTGAAAGGGACGCTTCGTGCATTTACAAAATGAATGCTTGCGCAAGGACAAAGCTAAATTATTTTGCTATTAATATTATATAGGTGGACGAAGATAAAATCAATATTACTTAAACGTTAGCAGTAAAAGAAAACACCAAATCGCAACATTTCAACGAATATAGACAAGAATTTGTTATTGACGTTTTAAAAGAATTCGAAATAATAAGAGGGAAGTAATTAGCTTAGTTATGGATAACGCATCAAACATGATGAGTACGATTGAAAAATTAAATAAGATGAGGAACAGGAAGCTGGTAAATGTGATATTGATTTCATTGAATGTCAAAACGAATAAGTAATAGTTGTTTTCAGAATGAACTTGATAAAACTATGAAAAGACTATGTTCCGATGACGTTAACATTGAACACATGAGGTGTGAAGTTCATACTTTAAAGTTAGCAGTGCGTGATGGTCACAATTCTCATACAGCAAATCTTATAAGGAAAGCGAAACAAATAACAAAAGCAGCACGTATCTCAAAATTAATAGAAGTTCTAAAGCGTCAAGCTGGAAAAGTGGCAATTTTAGATAAAGAGACAAGATGGGGAAGTACATGTCTTATTCTGGAAAAGCATCTTCAATATAAGACTATATTAGTATGATTGCTGCAGGTACTCCTGAAATTTCTCTCTCCGATAGTCAGTGGAAACAAATCAAAAAACTCAAAGAATTATTAAAACACCCATACTTTACAATAAAAAAAAAATCAATCAGAAGACATGACTGCGGGAATAAAGGAAATTTTTTATAAAATGACAAAAAATTTCATGTGAAAAGAAGGGAAAGAATGTTAACTTAAAACAAAATATTTTTGTCGACCATCTTTGTTGATCCACAGATCAGAATCTTCCTCAAAACTGAAGATCTGATATTAAAAGCTAGGGATGCTCTTTGTGAACTAGGACTTAAAATGAATAACAATATCAAATCAGATAGTTCAGCAGTTTGAGGAATCCTCCCTTGTGGTATCTTGTAAAATGAAGAAGTAAAATTTGACAAACAATGGGACCAATTGGGACATGCAGGAAAGCGATCGAAAAAAAGACAATCTACCAGTAAATTACCTTCAACCTAAAAATCCTCTAAAAAAATACAAAGTAGAATTTCATAAGGCATTAGATGAAATAATAAAAATCGACTGGAAATCAAAGTTAACATTAAAGAGGCAATCCCTAGCTATCCTAAAATTTCTAAGATGCTGCTTGCACAATTACAGCTTTGCCCCCTAGTCAAGTGAATGTTGAGAGCTTATTTTTTCCTTTAAAAATAATAAAATCGTATCTAAGGACATGGGCGTCGTCAGGGGGCGGGGCAGCTGCCCCCCCTAGAAGTGTTTACTCTTATAGAGTCTACCTGCTAATTTTTTTGATGCTGGTGGCCGTTAAGTACGTTTTACGATATATATATATATATATATATATATATATATATATATATATATATATATATATATATATATATATATATATATATATATATATATATATATATATATATATATATATATATATATATATATATATATATATATATATATATACTAGTATATGGCGAAGAAGGTAATGTCATTTTTCTCAGAGGGATTTCTCTTGCCGATGGCTGAGGTCATTCTCACTCTATTTTATATGATCTTTTTTAATTTGTAGATAAGAACTGTGGTTGTTATTCTATCTATGCTTTTTTTAAGGTTGATATGTATATATAAATTCTAGATTTTGTGTTCAATCGGATTTTCAATTCTTTATTAAGTGTTTAAGGTTCAAAGTAGCATTGAAATTATCACTCCGTGACGCCACTCTATAATTCAACACCGCCTCAGTGTAAAGCTATAGTTCAATTTCATCAGATCATGGATATTGGGAGAGTCCTTCGTACGTAAGTTTTACTTTAAATATTAAAATAAAATTTTGTGTATTTATCTTAAAAGTAGGAATTTTGTAACACATGATCTTACTTGTCCATATGAGGTTAGTTTCATTTAAAAAAAAAAAAACTATTTTTCATTACAACACAGAAATTAATGGTTTTCAACATAGTTTGCAATACTTTTAATTTTTTCTGTTAACATCTTTGAATGTTAGTAAAATTATTGCCTATGACCAATTGTGACAGATTTACAGTAGTATAATCATATATATATATATATATATATATATATATATATATATATATATATATATATATATATATATATATATATATATATATATATATATATATATATATATATATATATATATATATATATATATGTTTGTAAAAAATATTAGGCATGAACGTTGAATAAAACGGAAATGCAATAAGGGACAATCAAGAAGATTCTTCATCAAATTTAAATTAAGACTACATTAAGAGGCAATCCTCCTACTTCGCATATTTCTGCATGATGAAGAACCCACACTCCAGGCCCAGCACCCCTGACTGCAGGTCCATTCTATCCAGATGAGCCACCAGCCATATTGCATACGTCAATATCCATTCAAGACACCTGAGAAAAGAAACAGTTACTGAAAGAGTGCTGGATTCCACACCTATGACCTATAATTTTTTGGAAGATGCTCCACTAAAAGAGGAAATTCAATTATGAATGGTTGAGACTTCACCTTGGCTGACATACTGCAGGCACCTAAAGGGAGCATTTTGCAAGTTTTATTTTATTTCCACCAAATTAAAGTTCGGTCAGAGGATTCCTAGGCTCTTGATAATAAGACCTTCACTAAATATAAAGATGTTCATGCGGTTTGTAAGGACATACAAACACAGAGTGGTATAATACTGCTGTTGAAGCTGCAAGATTGTTCCTATAGGACGAGCCGGTAGACATCCAAATTAACCAGAATTCTAAGAAAATCATAGAAGAAAATAAATTTTTTTATCCTCAATACTCATGTGACATTTTCTGGTACGCGCGATTTACCGCTTCGGGGTAAGCATCATGATGAAGGAGTGTTGCAAGATTTGTGCTGCTTACGAATAGATGCCGGAGATCAGACATTGAAAAACCATTTTAAAAAGGGGAAGAAAAATGCTACACACACCAATCAGTTCAGATTCAGAATGAGACCATTCTCTATGCGGTACTACTATAAAGGAAGACATCGTTAATAAAGGAAGCGTGTGCGTATAGCTTACTAGCAGATGAAACCGCTGATATTTGTGGAAAGGAACAATTATCCATAGGGTTGCGCTATTTCGTCAAAGAGTCTGATGAAGTCAAAGAAGAATTTATTGGCTTTGTAGAACTGAAAGAGATTGACGCAAAACCATTGGTGAAAAGCCATATTGACGATTTCCGGAGTCACGACTGGAAGAACTGACCTGAGAAATGCATTGGGCTTCGATGGCTGTTCTACGATGTCTGGGAAAGAAGGAGGTGTCCAAACAATATTGCGGAAAAAGTATAAAAAAACATTGTTCTTTCATTGCCCTTCACACAAACAAAATCTAGTAGTAAATGATTTGAACACAATACCAGAAATCCGCAATACTGTGGAACTATAAGGACATTATTACGTTTTTCGCGAGTCGGTCTTGAAGA
Organism: Trachelipus rathkii; assembly: GCA_015478945.1. Taxonomy (NCBI): domain Eukaryota; kingdom Metazoa; phylum Arthropoda; class Malacostraca; order Isopoda; family Trachelipodidae; genus Trachelipus; species Trachelipus rathkii. Next base: position 13,585 of record JABUQX010057788.1, read on the forward strand.
AAATTAATGCCAAACATCCAAGCCTATGCCAAACCAGATGGTCTGAACAACACAAGTGCATTAGAGTATTTAAGGAGCACTTTGTACTTTTGATGCAAGCATTAGAAATCCTTTCAATTGAAGGAAATATCGCCACAAGAAAGCGCTTTTCAGTTGCATTCAGCGGCATGTAAGTCGTCATTCATCATGGCTATGATATTGATCGGTAAGTACCTGCGATGTGGTTGCCGTAATGCCTCCAATCCCACCTTGATATCGTCAAACCTCGCAGCACATTCGCAATATATTGTGAAATGGCTAGGAGCCATCGGAAAGTGATGAAGAAAAAATCACCGATGAAGTGTTAAAAGAATTTAATCAAATCGCCGAGCAACTGGGACTTGATCTGAATATACCACGAATTTTTGGTAGGCAGCAACACCGCAGCACAACCATCCAGGAACAAATCCCATAGAGTTCTGGAGATCCTTAATCCCGTATCTGGATTCTATAACCCCTTCTTTGGAATTACGGTTTACTACTGAAAATCTCCTGCTCAGGCATTGACATACCTACATCCTTTTTACATGCTACTCATAACAACGATGAGTTAAAGGAAAGACAGCTTCATTTTATAGTTTTTAGCACTTATAAGGCATAAAAGAAGAGCTAGAACTTTGGTACAAAATTTGGAAGGACAAGAAACTGAGTAGTGAAGAACTAAAAGATCTTGTTGTCTCCCAAGTCTTAAAGGAGGCTGAACCTTTCTTTCCGTCGACGAAAAAGGCTTTGATGATACTAGTCGCCCAGCCATGCCAGTACAGTAGAACACTTTCAGTTCTCTGCGAAGGATCAAGACTTGGCTGCGAAGTACTATGGAAGACGACAGGTTAAACGGACTGGCTATGATGAGGGTACACAGAAAATTTGTGTTTGACAATTATGATTATTTTATTCAAACAGTAGTTGATGAATTTGGTGTTGAACCCAAGGAAATTACTTTTAATAACATCCATTTTGCAACTGCTCTATTGTGAATTTTCCATCATTGCATATTGTATTTTGATATTCTATTGTTTTAATAAAATAAATTTTTTTAAAAATATTAATTAATCATTTAATTATCCATACAAATATTTCTAGTTTTAGGTATTCTTTCTTATATATATATATATATATATATATATATATATATATATATATATGATATATATATATATATATACTATATATATATATATATATATATATATATATATATAAGCTCTATAAAATTTTAAGCTGCCCCCCCCTTGCTTGGAAGCTGGCGACGCCCATGTATAAAGATATATATAAAGGAGGATTTTATTGAAGAAGTTTTATTTTTAAGAAACAATTGTTTTGAATAAATTTATATTACATATGCTCAGGCAGTTCAAAAACAAAATATTTTAAAATTTTGGAAGAAAGTGGGTTATATATAACATTTTTTTTTTTAATAAAAAATCTGTTTTGAATAAAATTATATTACATATATATTCAGGCAGCTCATAGTTATTTTAAACTTTAAGATGAAACTGAAATATAATTTTTTCGTTTGAAAAAAAAAAAATAATAATAATAAAAGTATCATACGTAAATGTAGAGGCAGTTCATCGTTCAAAGAGGAATTATATTAAAATTTAGGAAGAAAGTGAGTTATTCTTTTTCTGTATTTCTTAAAAATCTTCTTTTCTATAAAATATTTTCTAAGTTTTTAATTCTAAGTTAATAAAGATGTCATTAACAAACATTCAGTTTCATCATACCATAAAAATTTTGCAACAGCGAATTAACAATTTCATAAGTGTAAATAAATGTAGAAGGAATTATAACTAGGAGCCGGAGCCGGAGTCGGAGCCGGAGCCAGAGCCAGAGCCGGAGCCGGAGCCGGAGCCGGAGCCGGAGCCGGAGCCGGGTAATTTTAAAATGCCGGAGCCTGAGTCGGAGCCGGGTAATTTTAAAATGATGGATCCGGAGTCGGAAATTTTTTTGCCGGCTTCGCAGCCCTGATATATATATATATATTATATCGGTATTCAGGGGCGTAATCGTTTCACGATAAATGCGAAAACGGTTAAACACCCACCTGAGGGCTGAACGAAGCACAACAA
>JABUQX010057789.1:0-7500 GCA_015478945.1 Trachelipus rathkii
GAGATATGGGGACAGAGACAATTCTAAAAAAAGCTTCTCTGTAGGAATTAGAGGCTCTACCGATCTCTTAAAATGATAGCATTTGTGAATCTGAAGGATGAATTTAATTTTTTCATAAACACGTTTCAGTCTCCTAGTAGACTTTCAACTTTGTTGACATAATCGGGCATAGATTTTAAAATAACTATCCTGCTCCTTTCATCGGGCCTCCGTATTGACAGATTTGTCTATTTCTTTTGATAGAGGAAGAAATAGCAGAATGAATCGTTCTGGAAGCAAATTTTTTACTTATTTGTAAAAATCTTTGAGATAGACGGCAATAAAACTTTTGTGAGAAGCTAAAGGAAGACAAAAATCTTTATACTGATTGTAAGGAGAAATACCTACTGAAAAATATTTCTCATATCTACTTTGGTTTCAACCCTTCTATTGGGATACTTAGCTGTAGTGGTTAAAAGTTCATTGGAAAACTTAGCCCACGGGGAAGCTAAACATAATTCATAAATTTTTCTTTGTAAATGTTCTCATAATTTATATTTGCACTTCTAATATCACGATTAATCAAATAAATCCCTCTTATAAAAGTTCTTTCAGGTAAATTTTGTCGCAATAACCTATATTGATATTCACAGTTCGTAAACAAACGATCACATTCACTTTTTATGAGTGTAATACGATTTCTGATTAAAATGGAGTAAATTTTTGGAAAGGGTTCATTTTGTAAGTTAATATACCCTTTTATTTTTAGAGAAGTAGGTATAACTTTCTCCTTTAGACAATTTTTTAGAAAAGCACAGGCTAACTTTTTCTTAGTCGCTGCGCCCTTTTCCCACTTGCGTATTTCTAAGCTGAATTTGACTTACTTGGGAGAAAAGATCACAAATATTACGGAGGTGCCAGTTACGATTCCCTGCAGTGGTTTTGATAATCATAAGTTTTTCATTTAAAGTGAGTTCTTAAATAACACTGCAAACTCTATGATAGTAAAAGATTACTTCCATAAAAAACCATTTAAAACTTTCTATGAAAAAAGGAAAATTTAATTTTGGGGGATAAGTTAACGTTTCGAAACCTAATTTCGCTGGTTTCCTCTCTCAGAAACATGAAAACTTTTTCTTTATGTATTTTAACAATGGAGTAAAAACTAAATATATACACGTGGGGAAAAAGGGCAAAAATGACGGTCACAACTTCCTTCTTCTTTTCCTCATCCAATTTTTATTTCAAAAATAAGCGAGTTTTTTCCTTTTTCTGCTATGAATCTTTTTGTGACAGGAATAAAGAAAAAAATTGACAACATAAAAAATGAATAACATGGAAGTTTTGAAAATAAAGCTTCTTATCTATCTGATTCAAACCTTTTTCTTTGAATGTGATCGCTTGTTTACGAATTGTTCTTTTTCGGAGAAAGTTTTAAAATAATGCTTACTTAGCATTGCTCTTCTAAATTTTTTTTTTGTTCTACCCCATGTTGCTCTTTTCTAATTTTTAGATTTTATAGAGTTCTCCGTAATAGGCGAATACTTGCACACAAGACAGGGTATTTTATATACCCCTCCTGCCTTTTCACGTTTGGTAGTTGTTTTCCAATTCAGTATATGTCGTGGACACAGTTGTCGGGAAACTGAAAAAATTAATATTAAATAGTGAAGATAAAGTTATGAAGTTTGAATATTAAATAATGAGGATCAAACATCAATATCATGAAATCAGCATGGGTATGGACTAATCAACAATAAAGTTTAGATAGTGCATGCTTTTGCTTTTGTTTATTTAATAAAGATGGGGATAGGCCAGTTTTTTCGAAAGTCAATGATAATAAATAATTTTCTCTGTTGTGGAATGGTGGATCGCCAAAATGATATGCTCTGAGAAAACATATTTATAAGAATATTCTTTTTTAATATAAAGGGGATGGAAGAAAAATAATGAAGATAGTCTGGTTTGGTAATGGGTTGGTTTCAGCAGACTTTAAAAGAAGGGTCTGATAGCCGTGTGTTTGTAATATTTTAAATTAAAAAAGGATATGTTTCTAATTTGTCTTCCAAAGTTAAAAGAAATTGTATGAAAAGGAGTTGAATCAATTAATTTGAAATAAGAAATTGTTTCAAGCTGAAAACAAGAAGGTACACCGCAATAACGTCATCCACATACCTCATTCATGTAAATATTTGTGACTAAGAGGGGAGCTCCGGAAGGAAGCCTTGTTTCTAAAAAATTCGATATATATCTTAGCCATGATGGCTGCAGGCTACATCCATGCTTGTGCAAATATTGGACGGTAAAATTCTGATTCCGTGAAAGTAAAATAACGTTTTGTGACATAACAAATTTTTAGGCACACGCAATGAGTCTCACTATGGGTAACTAGGGACCCTGTGTGGCATTAGAAATCAGTTAAAAATTCACAGCAATTGTCGGAATGGGGAATTAGTAAATTAAACTAACACATCAAAGCTAACTAAGGCAAGATTGTATGGAATAAATCGATAATTTGATTAATAAAATTTTTTTGCATTTAATATATGTGAGGAAGAGATTGTTCCCAACAAGAGAGAGAGAAAAGAAGCAAGCCACTTATTTAGTTTCGAAAATACATCTCCACGGGAAGAAATAATCGGTCTTACTGGCACGCCTTCTTTATGCAATTTAGGAATTCCATATAAATAAGGAAGTGTGGGATTGGGGACAGAGACATTCTTAAAAACTTCTGTAAGTTAGAGGTCTAACGTATCTCTTAAAATGATACATTTGTGAATTTGAAGGATGGAATTTGATTGTTTAAATGATCGAGAAGTGCGTGTGGGTTTTCAACTTTGTTGACATAAATCGGCAAATTTAAAATAACTACTCCTGCTCCTTTATCGGCCTTCCGTATGACAATTTGTCTATTTTCTTTTAAGGGAGGAAATAGCACGAATGAATCTTCTGGGAAGTAAATTTAATTTTGTTCATCTTTGTATTATAAGAGGCAATAAACTTTTGTGAGAACTAAAGAAGAATTTTCCTTTAACTGATTGTAAGGAGAAATACCTACTGAAAATCCAAGACTCATAGTCTAATATGTGGGTTTCAAAAAATATCAAGTGATAGGCTGGACAAATCGTAATACTGTTCATTGGAAACTGTATGGAGATGTATTTTTCGCAACTAAATAGAGTGGCTTGCTTTTTTCTATCTCCGTTGTTGGGGATAAATCTCTCCTCACATATATTATGCAAAAATTTTTTGAAAGAGGATGGATGATTTATTCCATACAATCATATGCTTAGTAGCTTTGATGTTGTAGTTTACTTACTATTGTCATTCACAATTGTGGAGTATTTTTAACTGAGTTTCTATATGCCACATGGTTCCTATACCATTATGACTTCATTGGTTGCCATAAAAATTGTATTCACAAAACGATTTTTAATGTTCGCGAATAAAATTTACCGTAAGATATTTGGACGAAGCATGGGAGGCTAGCTGAGCCCTATCTGGTAATATTATGATGGAATTTTTTGTAAAGCAAGGCTGCCTTCCGGGAGCTCCTTTTATTTCACAAATTTTTAGCATGGGAAGAGGTATCGTGGATGTAGTTATTGTCGGTGATACATTCTAGTTTTTCAGTTGAAACAATTTACTTATTCAATTATGATTTAACTGCTAATTTCTTTTACTTTTGAAGACAACTAGAGGAGCATTATCTTTTTTAGATTTTAAAAATATTACAAAAGACCAATATCAATATAGAAGTTTAATCGTAAGCCAACCGCATACAAAGCCAGCTTTTATTATTTTCCTTCCATCCCCTTTATATTAAAAAAGAATATTGTGTATAATATGTTTCTCAGAGCATATCATTATTGCGATCCAACATTCCTACAACAAGAAATTAATTTTATTTATCATACTTTCGAAAAACTGGCCTATCCCACTTTATTAAATAAACAAAAGCAAAAGCATGCCTATCTAAACTTTAATGGTTTAAGAGAAAATTCCCCTGCTAATTTTGAAAATACTAAAGTTGTACCTTTTTCCCCACAACTTCTTGAGCTTACTTAAATTTATGTTTAATCACCTATTTAATATTAATATGGTTTTCAGTTTCCCGGAAACTGTGTCACTACTTTTGATTAATAATAACACTACCAAGCGTGAATTGGCAGGAGGGGTATATAAAATACCCTGTCTTGTGTGCAGTGATTCCTATTATACAGAAACTCTTAAATCTCTAAAAATTAGAAAAGAGCAACATAGGGGAGAAGTTAGAAGAGGCAATGTAAGTAATGCTTATTTAAACATTTCTCGAAAAAGAAATGAATGTATGGAAAGAACGGTGCTTTGTGTTTTATCAAAAGAGAAGTTTGAATCAGATGAAAAGCTTATTTCAATTTCTAGTGAAGACAATTTTAATGTGTCAGAAGGTTTTTTTAACTTTGATCCTGTCACAAAAAGATTTATAGCAGAAAAAAGGAAAAATTTATTTTTGCAAATCAAAAATTTGATGAGAAGAAGAAGGATTTGACGTCAATTCTTTTCATAGAACGCCAGAAAAGATAAAGGGTTTTACCTTGGTTAAAATAATAAAGACAAAGTTATTCAGTTCTGACAGAGGTAAACCAGGAAATTAGGTTCGAAACGTTAACTATCCCCCAAAGTTAAGATATTACATTTACATTAAAAAGTTTAAAATAGTTTTAAAAGTCTTGAAAATATTTTTAAAAGTCTTGAAATACTTTTAAAAGTCATGAAAATACTTTTAAATATTGAAAATATTTTTAAACGAAACTTGTGAATGTGAATATTTTTGATCTTTTTCAATAAGTCAAATTCACTTAGAATTATACGAAAGTGGGAAAATGGCAGCGACTAAGAAAAAGTTAGCCTGTGTTTTTCTAAGAAGATTGTCTAAAGGAGAAATTATTCCTACTTCTCTAAAAATAAAGGGTATATTAACTTAAAACGACCCTTTCTCAAAAATTTACTGCCATTTTACTCAGAAATCGGTATTACTCTACATACAAGTGAAATGTGGATCGTTTGCTTTACGACGTGAATATATATAGTTGATTCGACAAATTTATACCTGAAAGAACTTTTTATACGAGGGATTACAAATCATAATCGTGATATTAGAAGTGCAAATATAAATAATAAAAGAAAATTTACAAAGAAAAGATTTATTGAGTATGTTAGACTTCTATTTCACCAAATTTCACTATGTTGAAATCTCTGAAAGATATTGGGATTGATACATCGTTTCTTAGTACCTTTGGTAAGTTACTCTTTCTGTAAATCACTGTAGAACAAAAATATTGCTGCTATAGTAAAAACATGTGATTTAGACTAGGTTAACTACGCTGATTCCGAATATATACCCAGTATGTTTTATTAGCATCTGAAGATTTTGAGTTATGCTGCTTATGCATATCATAACATTCGTGATTTGTCAAAGAAAAAAAAAATCAAATTAATCGGCATCGACATCGGCGTCGGAATCGAAAATCAAATTAATCGGCATCAACATCGGAACCGGAATGGAAAATCAAATTAATCGACATCTACATCGGAGCCGGAATTGAAAATCAAATTAATCGGTATCGGCATCGGAAATCAAATTAATCGGGATTGGCAGTGGAAAAAGAAATCTTAAATCTATAATACCAAAATTAAAATCGAACATGAAACGAAATTTAGGAATCATTAAATAAGAATTGTATCTTTAAACCCGGAAATCAAAATTAATCCGTATCCGGAAACCGGTAAATTACAACATCCAATAGTCGAATCGAATGAGAATTATCAATACAGGAAATATAAATCTATCTAAATCGGGTCCGAAACGAGAGCCAGCGCAGCATCACTTTAAAGACAAGCAAGCAAACAAACAACAAACAAAAAAACATGTAAATAAAACTAAACAAACAAACATATATAAACAAAGAAAACATAACTACTTTAATTGCTAAAATCCTCGAGAAGAAAACTAAACAACAGACCAACATCTTAGCAACAACACAAATGAACTTAAACAAAGAAATTAAATAAAACAATAACATAATCAAACAAACAAATAACAAATAAAAAAACAAACAAATAAATTAATTAATAATAGTAAAAGATAAACAAACACGTACATTAGCAATCTTTCATTCCTCTTTGTATTCAAGCCCCTCCTTCCCCCTAAAAAAAAAACAACAACAAACAAACAAAGCTATATCAGAGTGCTTACTTCGATTCTTTTTCCTCTTTTCTTATCCAAGATTCTTCCGGCGGCATCATAGCTTCAAGAGAGAGGAGTCTCTCATAACTTGCTTTTAATAACGTCTATTATTAGGTGAAGATTTATTTATTAACTATGATGCAATTGTCATCTCAACTCCCCCACCCCACCCCCACCCAAACCCCACCCCACCCCACCCCAACAAAAAAAATTAGTCGCTCACCCCACACCCATCGACCGAGTTGGTTCAATTATTCACAACGGTGCTCTAGTAATCGTTGTGAGGGTTTGACTAGTTTTCGTTCGTTGTGTCATTTGTTCAAAGCTTGGTATGTTTCTTTCATTGTTGTTTTGTTTGTTTGTGTTTTTTGTTTAATTGATGTTTGTTTGTGTTTGATTGTTGGTGTTGTTGATTTGTTGTGGTTTTGTTCGTGTTTGTTTCCTGTTGGTTTATTGAGTGTTTTCTTTGTCTCCACAAATCTAGCTTCTACGAAAGTCCGTCTCTTTTTTTCATTGGTTTTTTAATTGTTGATTGATTTTATTGTTTATTGCCTGTGTGTTTTTTCTAAATACCGTTTAAAAACATTCTAAATATATTATATAGAATATATCATACTATTATTTAAAAATATAGTGTAATAAATATATACAAGATAATATATATATATATATATATATATAATATAGATATATATATATATATATATATATAATAATAAATATATATATATTATATATATATATATAATTATATCTCGTTTTAACATCGCATGGAAAATGTTGGTTGGCTTATTTGGTCTATGGATGTGGTTTGATTCACCAGTCTGGCACAACGAATCTAGATATCTTTTTTTTATCATCATTGGCAGGTTTTTTTTTAATAAGTTGCGACCTAATACGGGAATAGCCCATTCTATGGAGGAGAACTTCTGTAGGTAATGCTACGCCTAGGATCGCGTAAGGGGGATCAACCTGCCATTTGCTTTCATGACGCCATGGTAGGGCACTGAGATTTGTCTGTTATTTATTGTTTAATCTATTTCAGTTTTTTGTCCACAAGTCGGATCATCCAGATTTCTAAAATTCCATTTTTTAGGTCGCATCTTGAGGTTTGACGTTGCCCCGAATTACTGCATCTTGTTTGTTTGCTGCCCCCGATATCTGCATCTTATTGTTTACTCCCTATTATCTGTATTGCCTGTTATTGCTTGCCCGAGTATGCCATCAGTTTGCTTGCCCCATATCTGCATCTTATGTTACTTGCCCCGATTCTATCTGCATCGTTTATTTCT
>JABUQX010057790.1:0-16917 GCA_015478945.1 Trachelipus rathkii
AAAAAAAATATCCATCACAAGCTGTGGCTTAAAGAATTATAACGGTACCATGATGATTAAAGACAATATATAAATGTCTCATATAGCATATAATAAACCTGAAAAACTAAGAGAGATATATGAGTCTACTAACCTATATAAGAGTATCACGTAGATATAATATATCTTAAATTTACGTATTGCTTATTTAAGGATCAAGAGTGTAATTTGTTGGATGAGTTAATTAACATTCTAAGCTCCACTATAGTGATAATAGTTTATAGGATATTATAAGTTAAAGTGAACTATCCTTACAAAACGAGGTTATACTACAGTAAATAAATATTTACTCGATAACACAGTTCCTCGACAGAGTAATGGGCAATTTTTTCTATAAATATATTGCATGATGTATAGTAGCATTATATATATATAGTCATAAGAATAAAGAATAGTCACCACTAAGTCCACGTAAAATAATTACGTTATAAAACATCCAGAATATAAATATCTTGATGAAAAATATCAAAAAACAAAACAAAAGTAACCCTTAGCTTTCGCCTGGAGAGGAGCGAGAATAACATTAGGCCTGCAGGGTGTTCTATACGAGCATTAAGATTCGGAGTGAATATTCAAAAAATAAAAAAATGTTATTAAAAACTCGACGCAAATTTATCTAGGGTTTTCATATTTTCTAGTTTTGAGTTCTTACGCGTTAACACTTTTCACCGCGATCCCTTTTGAGCGATCCTGATATTATTAAGGAGAAAGTAATTATTTGTAACAAAAGAAGGAATTTAGAATTCAAAGGCACTCAATTCAACTTCTCTCGCACCAGGTTATTTTTTAAATATAAAATTATCAGTATTGGATATTATATTAGCAGGTGTAAAACTATTAATGGGGAATTTAAATCAATTATCTAATTATCCATCTTTCTAATTAACTTGATTAGAAACTAGTATTATATTAAATGGATGAATAACGGAATTTATTATATTAGATTTTGATGGTCACGTATGCAAAGTAAGATTACTTGATATATAGGTAGAGACTTATGTTAAATATACATAGCTGAGTAAAATTAGGCAGAGTCTCTATTTATGAGTAATATAAGATTCACTGTTAATGTTGTTTTAAGCTCGAACTGAGTAGATGTCATTAGTAGTCTCGACCGTTAGTAAATTACTATACTAGAACTTATAGAAAACTGTAATAAATATATACAGGGTAATTCAAAATTATGGTAAATTTAGCTGTTTTAGTAATTACGTATTTTAATTTTAGGGTCAGTTTATAAATAACTTATTTTACTAAAATCGGTAATTGTAATTTTACTAGTTTTGGCGATTACACGAATATTATCTTTTGGTGATTTTTCATGAACTATTATAATAGGGATTTATTAAAATTCATAGTGAATGAGAGAAGAAATAAGAAAAGTGTGTGAAGGGAAGGGTGTCGGGATCTTTCTTGGAAAGTCACGTGATCTCTCTAGGAAAGATTACTTGTGTGGGCTTCTGTGCGGATTTGGCGGACCAATGCCTGGGGGGCGACATTGGAGGGGAAATGCGCTTACATAAGCGAGGCCTATATTTCTTGTTTGATGAAAAGTATAGTACAAAAAAAGATAATGCTCTGGCTTTCGGTTGAGAACGATTGGAGCGGTGGAGTGAGTTAGGGGACCAAAGCTGGAGAGATAAAGAAGGCTCTAAGATAAGAGGTGAAGTGCTTGGGTTAAGTAGAGAATAATGAATTTTGTATGGGGTCTGGTGTGTAAGTTATAAAAAGTGTAATGGGTTTTTTTTTTCGTAAATTTAACACATCGTATAATTAATTAACACGCCATATAAGAGAAAAGGACAGAAGTGGGGTTGGGTTCTGTAGACGGACAAGGTAAGGGGTAATATGAAATGTGGAGTTTATCAAGTTTATCCAATGAAGAGATAAAAATAGTAAATGCAAGAAAAAGGATAAGAAAAGGGAAAAGATAAATTGGCTTCTAAAATCGATTTTGAGCGTAATTGACATTTCCATGCTTAAGCATGTGCTTCTTTAAGTGTGATTTACAATTATTAGATGCTCACTATATTAAAACTGATAATATGGTTGTAAAGTAAAAAATCTGGAAATGTGGGTAATCGAGGTGATCTGGTCCCATTCTATGGTTCATATATGTTAGCGGGGACAGTTTACACACGCAGCCCAGAAAAAAAAGCAACTTAATTAAGTTTTTGTAAAAAAGTAGACAAACATGGGTCAATACATATCGAAGGGGTTGCCATAACTATCACTAGTAAACGAAGCCATGAATGGCTATTAAAGAATATGATTGGAAGGGGGTGGCACACACTATGTAGGCCTAATGTAGTGGGATGTTCAAAACTAGAGTTCCATGAAAAATAAACTGCTTTAGAGGAGGTCCGGCAGATTAGGGAAAATGTGAGATACCTCATATGAGTAGAGGAACAAAACCCATTAGGGAGTTTGTTATGTAAAAAAGAAGGATTTGTTATAAAAAGTAATAGAGACCTGTGATAATATAAGAATAGTGATGAGAATAAGGGTTAATGTCCTTTAGAACGCGGACAGAAGAGGATATGAGTATAAAGTGAGGTATTTTAGGGTCTTCTATGACATATTAGTTGCTTTGCTTTACGTATAGTTAATTAAATGTGAGCTACACATTGGTTGCTGACAAGAGGGATTAAGGAAGTGAAAAGGGAGGGGATGACGACAATTCAAATTTGACTAAAGAAAATTGTATGAGGATGTGGAACGCAATTAAAGTGTAATGATTTAATAAAACGAATTGTAAGGTGGTCATTCTTATAAATTCTTTCCTGTATTCGAGTATGAGGATAGGGGAGAAGGGTGGGATGAAATTCTCGGTTCCGACTTTAATTGGTTTTTTTAATTTGTTAGAAGTTTTTTTTATAACTCATGGTAAGATTAGGGTAGTAAGGTAGTCAGGAAAGGTGAGGAAATGATGTAGGGTTGCGTAAGAGGGAAGATATTATAATGGCTTTATTGGTGTCCATATACATTTTGTAAGATGATCAAAACGCATGAGAAGTGGGAGACTAACGATTTTAATGTTTTCAATAGTAACGGGACACTTAAATAATTATTTCAATAATGTCGTGTATGACATTTATTACTTAATTGCGATTTCGATGGCTAAATAATACATATGATATTATTGTAATTATTTATAGTATAGGGTAATGAATGTATGTAACCTATGATAGGTTTACTTTTTAAAAAGATTTTTAATTATGGTTATATCTATAATCAATTTTGGAGAGGAAGAGAATAAAGTTATATTATCTATAATACTTTTTTGACTATCTCACTAGAAAGATATACCGTTCACAAAGCTCATGGTAAGTGGATATCATTCCATCACTAATTGGACGGGTATTATTATTATAACGTAATTTTTAATTCAAGGCTCAATCAAAATCTGGATTGACAAAGAGTTCTTATTATATATATATCTATAGTAGCATACTATATATATATTATTATAACAGATAAATCATATAAATATACAATATACTATAGTATATATATTAACTATACTTATATATAACGGATATTAATATGATTAATATATAATAATATATATATATAATATATAGTTAACTAATTAATATATTAATATGATATATATAAGTATATATATATTAATATTACTATTATTATATATAGTATATATATCATATATATTAAAATAAAATTGTTAAAAATATATTAATAAAATAATATATTTTTATTTGACTTATCATTTATATATATATATATTATCTATATATTAATATATGTATTATAAAATAGACTATATTATAAATTTTATAAACAACTTATTTTTACTAGAAAATCAATATTATTTCTAATACAAATTACTCTTTATTATCAGATAAATATTTAATTAATTTAATATTAATTAAATGTATTCCATTTTTAATAAACTTTAAAAATTATTAATTTAACATTTTTTCTGTGGTGAGCAAATGTTTCCTTCTATAAAGCTATGGTGACATTAAAGTCTGGATCAGTGTTCCAATTATCGAACAATTTCTATATTATTATAGCTTAACTACGCCGTAGGCCCCGGCCAGCCGGCCTCCGGCAACAATTCACCCTGCCCACGGTCGGCTCCCTTAGTAAAGACTAAAAAATACACGCAGCAGTACTACTACTGAACTTAGTTATGTATCTGATTCATTACCCTAATTTTTTGGAGAAATATATTTGTATCCTTATATACTAAATTGTATATATTAATTCCTCAAAATCGCACAGGGTGATTGACCAGGCCACTTCATTCTTGTGTCTTTATTAGTCACTAATACTAGATATGTATGCTTAAGTATGGTAGGTCCATATAGGCAAAAAAATTTTTACTAACATTATGATAACAGGATTATGGCGCAAAAACGCTGAAAGTATATTTAACTTTTTTACTAAATCAACTTTACTGCTTCAACTTTAATCTAACTGAATGTTTTTTTATAATTGATAATTATTTTATTAATTTTTTTTTTTTTTTTTTTTTTTTTATTTTTATGTATTTTTTTTTTTATTTTTTTTAGTTTATTTTTTATTTATTTTTAGGATTTAGGAATTGATTTTTTTTTTAAAATTATATCCATTTAAATCCAGTTTTTCGGCCAAAAGATAAGGAAAATATATTTCTTAATAATAATTAAAATAGAGTAATAATCATCTAAATGTATTTCAAAATCATGTGGCAGGGTCCTTTAAATAAAGGAAATAAATCAACTAACAATGAAGAAAAAAACATTTTTCAGATACCTCCACCACAAGTAATTAATAATTATTACCGTATATTATAGGTCTATATTATTAATATTTCTAATTAAAAAAAATTTTATATCAACATTAATTATATTTACTGATATTTACTAAACTTATACTTATCAAACAAGATTAACTTAAATTCTAATGGACTTAACTTCAGTAATTATTACATTGAAGAAAATAAATTAATTTATAAAAAGCAATTTCTTACATCTAGGCAGCGAAAAATAATCATTCACATATGAAATAAAAAAAATATATAAAATATTTATAATCAATAAATTAAAAAATTAAATTTAAAATATTTAAAAAAAAAAAAAATAAAAAAAAAAAAAAAAATAAAAATAAAAAAATCCCAACTTTTGGATTTTAGGTAACATGAGGCTCTGATAGCCTTGCACAATATTTCCCAAGCTGGTTTTTGGGACACGTTGTGTGCCAGCTTAGGGAGTCGAGTAGGGTTCAATGAAATCAAAAATAATGATTGGCCTTTTGACGTGCGCGAATGTGACACCAACAAACCCACTTTGATTTTATTCAGAGAAGGTATCCTGATTAATAGCTGTGTTGGGGTAGTTAATTTTTTATGTTTTTACCATTAAGTAAATAGGTTTTTTTATTATCTAGAGGGTTAGGATTTTGTATCAAAGGTGCCAGATTTAGCTTGACACTGATGGTAATAAAAATCAATATTTCAGGTGGTTTTTTTCGCGGTTCCACTTGCACAATACACAAAGGAGGATGATAATGCTAGGGCTTTACTTAATAGTATGTCCTATCAAAGTGGGATATGCTTAAAGCAATAGGTCCACATTCTGCATTACAGGGCTAACTGTAATAGATGCCACTAAAGGATAATAACTCTTCTACCCCGCTCAGTAGTAGACTAATATATATAGCTCACTATATATATATATATATCATATAGTTAGCTAGTATAGTACACTCAACTTCCCGCTCCTCTTGCAGGAGACCTTGGGAGTGGAGTCAATCACGTCGTTATGTATAGCGTTAGTAAACTTAGATTACGGTATGAAGTATAAGCTTAATGAGTCACTGATGCATCACTACATATATATATATATATATATTATTATATATAAGTGAGTATTCAATACTTAGTGAGTATATAATAGTATATTGACTATTAGAAATTTAGAGCCTGGACGTCGTCGACGCTTTACTGGCGCTAACCTATTCAACTCCTCTTGAGTAGGCCGCATAGGGCGGGCAAACAGATTTTTTATAGCCAAGGGCGGACCTAACGCAATAGGGGCGCACAGCGCAATAACTAACTCGCGCGGCCAATAAGCCAGCTGGCGGCGAATGAATCAGGAACAAAGCATATAAGGTTTTTTACCTATCAGGAGTAGTAGGTTATGAACTAGACGCATGGGCTAACATGATAGCACTTCTAAAAGCAGCAAGTGTTATAGAAACTTACTGGAGACCAATATAATATGAGGTGAGGATAAATCACTTATTTAGTATAATTTATTGGAGGGTTATATACGGGTTATACGATGAGTGATACTATTAGGGTATATATGAGGGTACGAGTAGTATGTTAATATCGGGTATAATCATAAAACATTTGATGGTATTTGTATTCTCACATTAGATTTAAGTTTTTATACTGATGAGGTATTAGTTTAAGCCGATTATGTGCCACTCAGGAATTAGTACACTATCAAAATATTGAAGGGGTTTATAATATATCATATCATTATACTATTTGAGCACTCAAATAATAATCAAAACTATTATTTTCTACATTAAAAAAGTAATGTATAATATTTCGATGCTATTATAGTAATAGAAATAGAAGAGTGTAAGCGAGTTGTCCTAAGTACTGAATATATAATAGTACGTACGATTATCTTATATCTCCACCGTGAATAAGTACCTGAGCTCATTAGGACTTCTCATGAGTGGATAGCTAATCACAGCTCTCTACTATACTAATATCACATGAGACGTACCGCCTAATATATTATATTATACCTATATATATATAATTATATTATATTAAATATATAATATATATATAGAATATATATAATATTATATATATATTACTTAGTTATATGAACTTACATCTAATATCACTACTTTGATTAATAGAATTATGGTTCCTTGATATAATTTGACAAACGTTCTGCAGAGCTGCTCGTGTATGGATACTTCTGGAGGATAAACGAATTTCATAGGACCACATAGAGACATTGAGAGGAGGAAGAGGTACGAGACGTAGTAGATATTAACGTTTAATTACGGATGTTTTAATTAGCATTAGAAAAATTAATAAAATCTGTATTTTCACTCCTTTAATAAAAGCTCATGACTTTTTAAATTATAGCTAACATAAAGTTTTACTTTATGCAAATACTAAATTTACAGCGAAGCAGGCACCTTGGTAGAGCCCGGCGAATAAGAGTTCGAGAGTTACAGCGCTAAAACAGGGGTGACATAGTGCGCGCATGAATGACGCCTCCACGGCGCTAATATTAGATGTGAAACCAAAATCAAGGTATTGCACGGACACACAAGGGCTAGGTCGGGCACTAGAAGATTCGAAAAACGATTGCAAATCACGGTGGGAGTACACATATAGCTGGCGCAGGCGCACCAATCCAATAAATAAAATCAAATATATTAGAGGCTGCGAAAACGAAAAGTTTATTCAAACTAACCTATAATAATATATATATGTAATAAAAAATGACATTATAACAAGGGGTATTAATTATAAGAACAGTGGATGAGTATACTATGGTGTTGTATCTGTAAAAGAAATATAAAAATATGAAAATAATACTTAGAATACTGAATATCTAATTCTACTAGTAGTAATTGCAATTATATAACAAAGTTTACTTTTATGTATACATAGTTATTACAAGGTCTGGCTTAATAATAATAAAAACCACCCAAAATAGCCGGGATAGGTGTGATGGACGTTACTTGTATAGTGAAGAAGGAACAAAGTATCTGATTACTTACTCACACATAGAAAGAACTAATACAATATTACACAAAAAGAAACTTTTACTTACATCTCATTACTGGTATGTCATATATACTGATGATGCCTGGTCATATAAAGAGAAAACACTCTACGAAGAAAAAAAAATGTAAAATTCACAAATAAATTATATGGAAATAATCATATAATTATATCATTTCTAGGCATAAGAACTAAATATGGCAGATAGAATTTCATAACTATTATATTATGTTTATTTCACGTTACGAAATATATTAAATATCTCTTTCCTTCTTTCCTTTTTTTAATATCTAGAAATTTGATTTAATTTTATTTTAAAAACACATTATTATACAAGAACCTTTTGAATGCCTCTGAAAATGAAAAAATATTGGT
This sequence comes from Trachelipus rathkii, assembly GCA_015478945.1. Taxonomy (NCBI): domain Eukaryota; kingdom Metazoa; phylum Arthropoda; class Malacostraca; order Isopoda; family Trachelipodidae; genus Trachelipus; species Trachelipus rathkii. The sequence goes on from JABUQX010057790.1 coordinate 8,189, forward strand.
CATTTTTATTGGGTTCTTTGTTATTTTCATCTACATCTACAAAATTGTGATACACTTTTACATTTCGGAGATTCTCTACTACTTCATTCCCGTGCTTTATTATGTAAATTATGTTTTTATTAATTCTCACCACCCGGTAGGGGCCTGAGTATCTCTCAACTAACTTACCTAAATTAAATTGTTGATTCTTCACTAGAACAAATTAAGCTTTATATAAATCTTTTGAAACAAATATATCTTTCTTCTTATAAATCGAGTGAGGCGCGAGAGCCTGACGGATTAACAAGAGCAAATTTTTTTTAAGTAAGCATTGTGATTCACTGTGTCGTTAAGACGTTCATTTTTGCAACAAACTACCTGGCACCGCCAAATTGTGGCTGAACATTAGCAAAGCTGGTGTAACCCCTTTGTTATTTATAGGACTTATTCTCAGGCAATACAAGACCCATGGCAAAATTTCAGGACATTCCATTCATTTATTTTTCCTATCGTTAATCATGCATCGCAAGCTCATTATTAAAGTGTCATTCATTTTTTCTCATAACCCGTTCGAATTTGCGCCATATGATGAGGTCATTACGTGATCTATACTGAGCAAGTTACATACCTCATTTAACATCCTTGAAACAAAATGGCCTCCTCGGTCCGAAACAAGCCTCTTTATCACTCCACAGAACGGAAATAGTTGACTTATCAAGATATAAATCACTGTTTCCACTGTAGCTTCCTTTGAGGCATAAGCAAACGGGTACTTGCTAAATCTGTCCATAAAAACTAATAGATACTTACAACCTTTACTGTAAGATGTTGTAACCAAATCCATATGGAAGATTTGAAACTTGTTCTAGACTTTCTTACATCTTCCGAATTCCGAACTTGTTCTTTTCTTTATTTTGTTGAACTGACCATGTCTCACAGTGTTTTATATATCCTTAAAATTGAAAAAACAGCTCAACCGGCGACATTAACATCCGTTGTCCCCTCAACCCTCCTCCACGCCTAAAATCATCTACACGTCTCCCCCTCTAATACTCTCACACTACATACTGCTACATATTCGTATTAAACTAGGCCCCCCCGTAATACCCTTTTTTACCGCTAATTTATATCCCACTACTCCACCGTGTTCCTCCAGCACCCTTTATCCATAATTCGACTCTCTTTACTCATCATATGAAACGTCCCAAAATCTAGAAAAATACACCCACTCCACACTCCCTTTCCTGTCTAAAACAATTCTCCACTATTTTTAAGATCTCTCAACTCTATGTAGAGTTGACTGTCCGAGAGTCCACCACATCCCCTTTCGTTCGCCGTCAATACCAGTCAAATGCACTCCCTTGTTGTCTCTTCCTCCCAATGACTCTTGTGCGTGCCATGGAATTTCGGTGACAATCTACATTTACTAAAAGTATTGGCGGGGGTAGACAAAAATTGGAGTCCCTGTGGGGGACGTAGTTTAACTCTCCTCAATATATCTACCGACTACTTCACTACTTTTTTAGGCGCTCAAGGAAGGAAATTGAAGTGCCAAAAGAGTGAGGTCCCACTCATTGTAGTATATTAGAAATTACCTTCTTTTTAGGCACTCCATCCATACGGTTCTCCTTTTCTGTAGGAGAAATTTTTTCCATCAAGGGAGGACTTGAAATCCAAAGTACTAAATAGCCGATTCCTACTAATGGGCTAACCTATGGTAGGAAGTTAACTCTTACATCCTCCTCCATATACTTATAGTGTAATATTGAGATTAATGGGTTTAATCTTGATACCAGCCGATTCTCGTCCACTCCTCGTGCCGCCCATTGCTGGTAACATTTTCCATACTCACACCATTGACCTGTGGACTTTCCTTTTTTTCCTTTAGTTAACGCCCCAATATTTCTTCCATTTGTATTTTTCATATCTCCTCCGTTCCCTCTTCACTCCCCCATCCCACCTCTTGAAAGAGTGGGAGAATTTTAGAGACATCTCTGTATGCCATTATCTTCTATTTGGCCACAACCAGAACGGATTTTCCATTTTTTTCTATTCTCTTTTGGTATATTTCCGGCTAAATGATTCCAGCCCTGATTCTATATAATACCTTCTCATTGGCGATGACCAGCGATGTGAAAAACTTACGGAGCAGAGCCCATCCAATCTCACCTGGAGTCTAACGCTCTATCCCCTTATAACCCTCTCCCACTCTATAGTCGACGTCCTCTCTTCTCTTTACTGTTGAGTTATTTTTGCTATCCTCCCTGTCTGCATGAGATGGAATGAACTATATAGCCATTGCTCCGCTGTATCAAAAAAAACAGCTTTTCGTGTATTTACTACTTGGGATTGCCTTCTATATTTCGGGTAGCTCGTAGTTTTGCTTAGATTCATTATTATTGGATATGCGGCTTCGCTGCGCCCCATTTTTATTTTATACCCACCTTTTACGGCTTCCAGACCCGAATCCCCCCCGCAGGCGCCTCTTTAGTGCTGAAGTTCTGAATCTCCAGTGAACTACATCGGTCTAAGTAAATCTCATCGAGTTCCTTTCTTTTGTTCGAAGTCGGTAACGGTTAAGGTCTGTAAAACATTGCGCTTTTTCTTAACTCTTTTATTCATCATCATCTGCTGAAGGCAAGACCTTAAAACATTCTCATTCCCCCAACCATTTCACAAAGGCCTCTTTTTTCCGGTGCTATTCCACCTCCTTCATTCCACCATTCACTTTCCTTTCTTCTACTTCTCCCACCTTTTTTATCCGCATTAATCCTCTGGCTCTTCAACAAATTGTCTCTTAAATCTTCCACTCCCTCCTCCACACTCCCTAATTTCCGCCCTTCTCACGTCCCTCCACCTATCTCCAATTACCCTCCTAAACTCCCTTACACAATGTCTCTATCTAATTTTCCACCTTAATAAATATATATATAATATAATAATAAATATATATATATTTAATATATATATATATATATAACATATAATACTAATATATATATATATAGTAATAATATATATATAAATTATATATAAAATATGTAGATAAAGTAGATATACTCAAAATATATAGAATTTAAGTTATAAAATATTATCATTTCCATTTTAAATGATATTTATTTCAATTATCGACCAGCGACCAGAGGGACTTTTCAAATAGCATTTATTTATGAAATTGTTGTACTCCACCACCCAACAACCAATATATCCTAAATACTGAGACCGTTCCAGAAACTAACCCCGTTCTAGACCAGCTGAGTCTGATATGGACCTCTCCGAATAACCAATCTATCAACCTTACGCCAAGCCATTCCATGAGCCTGCGTCAAGCAGGGTACCTTATTCCAAACGCCATTGAGTAAAACAAATCCAGCGTATTGCTTTCTTACCCCCCCCCCCCTCCAGGGGTCCTAAGTCTTACTTTCCTATTTATCTTTATTTTATTTACATTCGACATCACATCCATTAACTTCTATAAGGCAGCTCATCCTTAGTGATGGTTTATAAACTGCTCTTCAAATAACTGAGCCACAGACTAACGCCAATGAGGAATGTCCAGCCTATCTTTCATGAGTCTTAGAAATCTCAAAAGCACGTATTTTATTCCATATCACATCGGGGATACGATTACATGTAATTCTAAACCTGCGAATGTATAATTCGACACGTCTAAAAAGGTTAACCATATATAGCGTCAAGAGTTCTGATATCAGATCTCGAATGACATTTCACTCATTTACAGAAACACAACTTGCCAATCACCGACGTTTATCGTCTCCCTCCTCGTAAGAACCCCTCAGCGACGAACCCTCGTTTCTTACTTACCTTCTCTGTGCCCTCTGATCAAAGTAAAACTTGGTTTTACTATGCACACGTTTCGGACCTATATGCCCTTCCCTAGAAGATGTTTCAAGTGTCATAAATTTGGTTACCCCTAAAAATATTGTCGGTCTCCCCAGACCATATGTCCGACATGTGAAAGTTCTCCCCACCTCAACTGTGAAAAACATCCCGCATGTTGTCCTACCTGCAAGGGTCCTCACCCAGCCTCCTCTGTCCACTGCCCCTTCCTCTTGGAGAAGGAAATCCTTGACCGTCGTGAAACTACCCGCAGTGCAAAGGAGAAGCTGTTTCATCTTCCTCTTTCTTATGCTGCAGCAACGAACACTGCCTCTGCGGTTGCCTCTAACATTGCTCATCGCCCCCATGCGTTGTTTCCGTAACTCCCTCCACTTTCGAGTTCCCCCATTCAGACTTTCGTGCCGAATAATGGATCACTTGGCGTAGTGATTACTGTTGCTCTTGGCAATTGTCCTCCCAACTCTCCTACCATGGTCCGCCGGACCACTCGTCGCTCATCACCGACACATACGACCCTCTTTCATGTTACTCACCTTGCAGAGGTCCTTGCCGCTCCCAAAGGGATATCTAAGTTGGCGACCTTTTCAGCGTCTGAGGTCGATTGCAAACGCCCATGTGCATCCTCTTTCAGCTGTACTATCTCCCGGAAACGACCTGCTTCGGCTTCTCCGGGGAAACAGCAAAAGCCCCTTAACGGTCGCGAACGCCCGTCCAAGAGTGGATCTTTACAGACCAGACGACCGTACTCGCTTGCATATTGAGCCACGGACTACTTAAAACAAAAGTAACCCGTTTGCACTGAGGACCTGTCTCTGTCCTGCCAAAAACGGGCTCGCCGCTCTGGCAACCTACGTGGACAAACATGGAACAGTGGATAAACTTCTGTCCGTTCTGATCTGCTGTTACTCTCGCTCCTCTTTCTCTTCCTCTTCTACAAATTCAAGTGATTCTGTAAGCTTTATCACATATACCCTTATATAAAAGGGTAAGGGAGATAAGGGGAACTGTAGAAATTATAGGGAATTAGTTTATTTGAGTGTTGTAGGGAAGATATATGCTGTATTTTGGTCGAAAGAGTGCGTCGAGTGACTGAAGGATGATGTGGTGAAGAACAAGGGCTTTAGAGTGGTAAGAGGATGTGGCATCAAATCTACATTGAAAAAAATGATTAAGAAACCTTTTAGATAAATTGCCTCCTTTAGCAACACCCTTATGATCAAATTTGATCTCATATATACCCTCTATTAATTATATCTACTGTTATATGAGCCTCATGCAATATCCCCCGCCAGGGGGTATGATTCTATAATGGTGGTAATCGCTTATGTCGCGCGACAAGGCTGTTTACCAACTGAACGAGTGTTCCCGCACTGTAAACTAGCATGCCTAAAATGCCCTCTGCACCACCCGACTAGCACCGAATAGAGCCGCGCTCATGACAGCCACGACGACACGTGATCAGGTTGTGCTACACTTCCCACGTCTCATATGGATCCATACTTAGACTCTTGAGATGAACCAAAAAAGTGGAATCTTGTCGTATTTTTACTCCCGAATACGGGAGTGTCGGTACCGAGAGTCTCATATATTTTTCGGATGAACTCTGTCTGATTCAAACTATAATTTACATAAGAATATTATCATATGAGAGGCAATCGAGGAAGAAAAGCTGAGATTGTTAGGATATTTATAAATGGTATACTCTGTATACAACCTAGGGTTATGATAAAGGGTGTTATTAACATATAAGAGGATTGAGACTGAAAATATTTGACTTACAGCCCTTAGTATAGTATGATAATTAGGTCAGTGGGTCATCGTCTGAGTAGCTTCTGAAAATAGTCATTATTGCGATTTAAAAGTGTATGAAAGATAATCTATCTATTTCTCCCTTTATTATGATATTATTTCATTTATCAAGGTATATATATTAGATATTTAAACATAAAAAGACTGGATGGGTTAGGATGGAAGTTCAGCTATGTGTAAAGCATAATTGCTAAATGTTGGGCGACACATGGTATGAATTGGATAATTGTTAGGCAATTAATAAAGCCCGTGTGATTGCTAGAGAACAAAAACTATAAGGATGAGTTTTGTTATTTTAAACTCGAGATTATTGCAGAATTTGTATATGGATGGGTATTGGTGAAAGATAGTAAGGGTGGAGGGTGCCTGAGACATTGGTGTTGAGGAATATGGAAGAATGGAGATGAGTGGGGGTGCCCTACCTGATTATATGCCTTGTAGGAGTATAGCTTTTAGGGTGGTTATTTTATTCTAGATTGCAAGAGCTGAGTTCTTATCTAAATTGGAATGGGCTTGCGTTTTTTAACAAGGGGTGTGCGAATGGAGGCCCACGCTCGCCAATTGGACGTATGAAGATGCTCGTCCCCCCCTATTTTGCTTGTTCGACGGTTTGTCATATTCTTCTACTGCCGTTTCTTCTTTTTCTAGCGAGTTGTTAATGTTAATAGATCGACACTCTATATCACTACCAATAGAGTCTTGGGGAGATAAAAAGTAGGTGAAGAAGAAGAAGATAGAAGGTTATAATTCTCTATAAGGATTACGTCTTATGTGTCGAAATGTAATTATTTATTATTATTATTAATTATTATTATTATATTTATTATTATTATTATTATTATTGATTAATTATTATTATTATTATTATATGCATTCTTGATAGTTTTAAATTATTAATTTATAAATATTATCTATTTACTTTATTAATTATCTATCTATATTATTATTTAATAATTAATTAAATTATTATATATTATTAATATAAAATTAATTTCATTCTGCATTGATAAGATTCACCCTCTAACTAAGTATGAAGATCGATAGCAGGATACATGAAATAGTAGAAAAGTATAGAAATAGCAAGAAAGCATGAAGGCATGATAAAAGCCAACATGTAAAGAGCTTAGAAAAGTAAGGAGTCAAGAAGAGTAATCCTGAAGACATAATAATAAGGCAAGTAAAAATTTATTGTTTGGTTTATGGACGCCAGCGAGAGGTTTGTTACCTCGATAGTAAGATGACCACTCAATAGTTAACTGATCTAACTGTGATAGTTGCGAAATCAACGCTAAGTTGTTAGCAGATCTAAGCCAATGTTGGTCGTAGAGTCAAGTCTGATGCGAAATTACCAGGAAAATTATTATTAATGCTATAACTCTTATATATTTTGTGGAAATAGTTAGATGTATTCCATTCTCTTGATCCATATATTAATTCATTATTATTATTAATATTTATTATTGATTTATATCATAATATTCATTATTATTATTAATTGATTATTCTTTTATTAATTTAATTAGCATCTTTATGAAACAGGAGCCATCCCATTATATTGTTATCAATCTTAAACATAAATAATTGCATGAGATCGATCTTAGTACTAATCTTCTCCATTGGTTCCTATTCAGTATATTTCATTATTCTTTATATAGTCTTAATCTCACTCCCGCTATTATATTATTTTTGTCAATCAATTTATTTATTTAATCACTGATTATTTCAATATTTATTATTCCTCTAAATATTACCATATCTTCACCTTAGTGTTTTTATCATTTAGAATCCTCAACTCTAATATAGTGTTTACTCATTTATTATTATTATTTATAATTAATATATTATTATTATTACGCATTATTATTGAAGATATTGATACATAATGACATATTTGTAACCCTAGATATTTTCGGGCAATCTATATACATGTTTATTTTTTCAGGTCGTTATTTCTTATTTATTATTTTAATATGTCTTATATTATATTTGTTTATTTTCTAATTGAATGTTCATTTATACTTACATAATCGATTCAATTATCAAAGGCGATTGAGATAACTTTTCGTATGCAAGAGAAGTAGTATGGCTTTATGGTAAAGTACGTGGAGTGAAGAATATCAAATTAGAAATCGTTGAATTGAATATAGCCGTTGTAAAATTTATTTTCAACTATGTTCACACAAAACAAAACAGGATGTGGCCCCTTTGAATGTGGTTATAGAAGACTAATTGCATATAGTCTCGCAACACGCAGTTGACGTCTATAGTAAACATATTCTGTTTCAAGTTGCGTATCAGTTAATGAAGATGGGTAAGGACATGATAAACGAACGCTCAAGCATATCCAACCCACAGTGAGCAGGATGAAACAGACCTACTCTCTGCAGAGCAAGTAAGAATGAAGCATGTGTGATAGGAATATCAAAGATCAACGTATGATGGGGATAATCTTTTATAAGGTGTTATGGGAACCCATTAATAGGGTAGTAAGAGAAAAAACCCGAAAAGGCGTTAATAGGGCTCCCAATCGTTAGAATCGGACCACCAATATCCCTAGAATTTTGTATACCAGGGGCCCAGCATTACCGAAAGCATGCATCGTAAGGTATAGTTGCTATGGGGATATACCAATACACCGAGAGGAAGCGCCAATCCTCTCTTATAAAAATAATTATAGAAAGAACCCGATAACGACTGGCTTGATGCTGGGAACTTGATGGACAGGTTGGATCTTGAGTGAGATGTATCAGCAGAGGGTTACACTTGTAAGAAGGTCCGCATGACTTATTAGTAGGACGAAAAGAAAGGTGATTTTAGTGCAGGGTTGTATTGCTGTTCTGTTTTGCTGATTAATAAGAGGTAATCTTTGTGAAAGGAGGTCACGCGCTCATATATCTGTTGAGGTTGGAGCAGGAACCATAAAGAGATTAGGGGACACATCCGTAACGAATTCAGTATGTATAGATGGAAAAGTATTTACTGTTGCTGATTGAGAAGAACAGGAAAGTGAGTCACGTGAGTTGTTGTGATTGATCAGATATCGCGAAATCTTGTAACGACGTTGTGCTGAAAGTCGTGTG
>JABUQX010057791.1:5000-15000 GCA_015478945.1 Trachelipus rathkii
ATTTTCTTTTAAAACTTTATTTATTTCAATTTTACTTATTTAAATTTATTTTTTGAACTTTATTATTATTATTATTCATTATTTATGTATTAAATTATTATTATATTATTATTATATTATTATTTATTATTATTATATTAATTATTATTATTTATTTATTATTAATTATTATTATTATTATTATTATTATTATTATTATTATTTTATTTATTTATTTTAGAAAATTGTTTTGTTTTAAAGCTTACAAATTACGTGAGTACCACTTACTTAAAATTTTATTTTCAAACTTTTTATTGTTTTATTTTATTTGTTTAAATTAATTTTTTTTTACTGAAAAGTTTAGTTTTATATGACCCTAAAAAGGCCCGTAAAGCCGTAAGGACGTTAGGACGTAAAGCGTAAAGCCCGTTTCGGCAAAAGAAGATCGAGGGGGTTCACTTTCGGTCTATTTGCTATACTAACCTTACGTCTTTACGTCTTTAGGGTCTGTAAAAAACATGTTTTTTAGATGCCCTAAAGCCATAAAGAGCGTAAAGCAGTAGCACGATCAGTCCCTATGGGATTCCTAATGGATCACTCCACTCTGTTATGTTTATTGTTTTACTGCTTCAAGTAATATTTGAACACACATTCTATAAATAATTAATTAATGAATAATAAATAAATAAATTTATATATATATATATAAATATATAATATATATATATATAATATAATATATATATATAATATTATATTATATATATAATATATATATATATATATATATTTAATATACTATATTATATATATATATATTATACCTTTAGTAGGTAGTAGTGGTGGTTTTGCAGTATTGAAGTAGTAAGTGGCAGTAGCAGTAGTAAGTTAGCAGTAGTAAAGTGTAATAATACTAGTACGGAATCATCTGTATGCTGTAGCAATAGACCAATGTATACATCTTGTCATGACCGTAAAATAATTAACTTGTTTAAAGTTATTATTTTAAAGAGACGTTCACACACCAGAACTTATATTAAAACTAATCATTCCCAAAAAAAATCCCTTGTTCTAAATTTTATATCGCTCAATAAATGAACGTCACAGCAACAAGAGGTTATGATGGTTCAGTACACCAAATTCACAGCTCAAGGACGACATATGTAAACCTTGATTAGAGGTATATTTAAAAAAAAAACCAAAATTTTTTAAGGGTAAAACACTGTATGCCAGGGCATAAAGATGGCTCTCAAATGACCCTGATGATAGGTGATTATATAATAAGTGCTATTTATATTTAATGACCAAGTTGTTTGTTATTTTCATTTACAAACGCACGCACACACATACACTATTATTATTTCAATATTGTTATATAACTTTTAACAAACATTTTAATCAATGCTTCAGCTTACATATACTGTTACGAAGAGACTTTTTAATATGTATCACAAATACATTTATGCAATAATATGTCTAAACAGTTTATTTGTATTTTAGTAAACTTAGCTTTAGGATGAAAATATTTTTAAAACTATATCTATCTGCTATTGTAACATGATGCAATACCCCGTTCGTCACTGGCATATATTATATAATATAATTATATAAATATATATTATATATTATAATATATTTATATATATATATAGTCAAGATAAACTATATACTAGTTATTTTATATCATATAACTAATATATAAACATGAAAAATATTGCAGCTGATGTGGGTGTTAAAATGACTTGATAAGATTTTTCAAGAAATGCAATGCAAGCATGTCCAATCAGCTTTTAGTAATTGCAAAATTCACTTTTAAGACAGCAGTATAATCATTTACCCTTTTTATTATTATATGGAAATGTATTTAATTACTTTAATAAAGGGCAAGATCCAATTTGGAGCCTGGGACGGGCCCCAGTTTTTACCCCACATAAAAATGGACATAAAATTCGGAATTTCAGCCGATTTTGACTATATATAAACACCAAAATGTAGCTTTTTTTTTGCACTCTAAAACGTTTGATATTCCGGTGTTCTTCCTCTTTCAATTTTCCCTTCTTTCAAAGCTTGTTCAATTTTCAAAATTTTCATGTTTTTGAACATTCTTCAAAATTATCTTCAGAATTTTTTTTCCGAAATGACTTTCAAATACTTGAACATATCATAGATAGGTCCATTATCTAAAAAAGTACAGAAGTACTTTTTCGATTTTTTGAGTTTTGTGCTCAGCGTTGTCCAATTTCCAAACCCATTTTTTTTTTGGATTTTGAAATGAAAAATTGCGATAATTTTTTTTTTTTTGTTCGGGCGAACTGAATGAAATTTTCAGGGCATATGTAGTCGGGCAAGATGCATCTTTTTTACTTAGATAATTTTTGTGTATACTTAAAAGAAATTTTTTTAAAAATTTTCAGAAATTTTTTTTTTGACATTTGTTCCAAGAACAAATCAAAAACTAATGCATATAAAAAGAAATGATTTAAGTAAAAAATGTGCATCTCCCCTGACTACATAAGCTCTGAAAATTTTATCCAGTTCGCATAAACAGAAAAAAAAATTATCGCAATTTTTCATTTAAAAACCCAAAAAAATGGGTTTGGAAATTGGACAACGCTGAGCACAAAACTAAAAAAATCGAAAAAGTACTTCTGTACTATTTTAGATAATAGACCTATCTATGCATATTTCAAGTTTGAAGTCATTTCGGAAAAAATTCTGGAAGATATTTTGAAGAACGTCAAAAACATGAAAATTGAAAAATTCTGAAAGAATGACTACGACAAGAAAAACACCGGAAAATTTAACCGGTTTTAGAGTGCAAAAAAACTACATTTTGGATGTTTATATAGTCAAAATCGGCTGAGAATTCCAAATTTTATGTCCATTTTTATGTGGGGTGAAAACTGGGGCCCGTCCCAGGCTCCAGATTGGATCTTGCCCTTATTAAATAAGTTATTAATTATTGATCAGATTTGCTACAACATATTTATAATAAATACTTACATGGAGGAATAATTATTGATATGGAAAATACTCGTTTCGTTCATTCTAAAACACGTGAACCAATACCAATCTAGTACCCATGGATTTTTGCTCTTTTTCCATCGACTTTCACTTAATCGGACAACATATCCCTTATACTACATTTCTAAATGTCAAATTCTCTTTACTCTCCATAAATATCTCGTAAAACCTGTTAGGATGGTTTCTAATACCTCACTCTTTTTTTTTTATTTTAGAGTTTAATGCCACGTCCTCGCATCCATACAGCATGTTGGGACAAATTAATTCGAACAATTCATTATTACTTCCTTGTTTAAATTTTCTCCATTTTTCCATAATTCTCTGAGGACCTTGCTTAAAATTCTTTCCCTCAGCAACCTAGTCAATCTCTTCTTTCATGCCTCCGAAAGCCCCAACATCCATTCCTAAGTATCTAAAAACTGTTTGTCTTCCGCTAGTAACTTTCCCAATCACCTTTATATCCACCAGATTGAGAAATCGTTTCCTTGGGTTTTGCACATATTTTCAATCATTTTACTTTTAGCTGAATTATTTATTAATCCTTTTTCTTGGGACACTCATTTATAATTACAGGCAGCAAATCACGCAGTTTTTTCTATTGTATCGGCAATCAATACAGAATCGTCGGCAAAAAGTAAGGCTTATCTCCCAATTACCCTCATTCAGATTCATATCAGCTACTTTCAAATCTTCCATATCCTTACACACTATACTATAAGCTATTAAAACAACCATGGAGGACATAACAAAATTCACTCCCCTTTCCTTCCTGGTATCTAACCACACCGTCTACTGTCGGTGTAATTGTTTAATCGCCTTTAATAGCAAAATTTATTTCCAGTAACTTTCTAAATGTTCTCCACAACTTCCCTCTTTCCACTCTATCATATGCCTTTTCCAAAATTCAAGAAAGCATGGCAAAAAGGTCTTTCTTCTTTTCTGAGAATTTCTCTGACAGCATTCTCAACAAGGTAAATATCTGATCCACACACCTCGACCAATCACTAAAGCCACATTGTTTCTCTCCATCTGTTTAATCTGTATACTTTTAAACTTTTTCTATTAATAATTCGTCCATATATTTTTACCTACCAACATTCAACTAAACTTATTCCGTCTAATAATTAGAACACTCCTTTTTGTCCCTTATCCTTATAAATTGGTACAAGACAAGAATCTTGCCAATCTTGTACTTCGCCTGGGTTTTCCACCAAACATTGAATAATCTCATCAGCCACTCCACAACATGTTACCTCCTTTTTCAACATTTCTACTTGTGTAACATCTAACCCAGATGAGTTTCCGCCTTTTGACTTCTTTCAAAGCATTCACTAAAATTTCATCCTTTGGTAAATATAGTAATAGTAAATATATATATATAATATAATATATATTAATATATATATTATTATATATTATATAATATATATATATAATATATATATATTATTATATATATATATAATATATATATTATATATATAATATATATATATATATATATTACTATCTAAGGCGTATGAAAAAAAAGATTTTTTTTTAACAGTATTTCCAAAAAGTTGTGTTAGCAGAAATTTGTTTTTTAGTTTTTTGTTTTTCCTTTGTTATTTTTTTTATTTTTTTTTTTTAGAGAGAGAGTTAGTGCCCCTCCCAACTTTTTTTGAATTATGTAAATCCAAATCCTGATCAGTAACCATCTTTGGTTATTTCGTTTGACGAAGATTTGTTTGTGAGTTTGCCGTATAACATTATTAACCAAATATATTTGTTTATAGTGAGCTTATTCATTATAAATTGTTTCAATTAAGAGATAATTTTTTTGGTGTGACCATGTTCACTATAACTATTCTCATCAATATAACATGATTTGAGTTTATTTGTTTTCTGATTGTGAAATAAAATTATACAGTTAATTTCAGTTATAAAGTTAACTATTGCCTACCCGTCAATTTTTGTTACAATAATTATAAGAATTAGAATATAGTATTTGAACACAAGAGTTTCACAGAAAATTCATTATATGGAACAGTCCAGCCAAGCTTCCTCAGAAGCCAATTACCGCCAGATAGAATGTTGTAGGGCCATATTTAACTGGAATACAGAAAACAACAACGTAAGCAGCAAGAAGCTTCAAAAGCAAACAAAAGTATTAGCTAATAGAAGTGAAAATGTCTTTACAGGCTCAGTATCATTACAATAAGCCTGGTGAAAAGTAATGATCTAGAAAAATACATGATTAAATGAAACATCACAGTCACTCCAGGATAAATCATAATAATTCCAAATGCCTTTTTGATGTTTGTTCTGCAAAATGCAAAGGGATAGAAGCTGAATGCAGCTGTCACTATCACAAAAATATCCTCTGATAGAAGTGGACGTTTCCTGGATTGATCAAAAAAAACGTTAGAGTATGATAATTGGCGTTACACTGCAGAGAAACAACACGAACACTACAAGTAGAGAATAAACGATATAAAGTCAGTTGGGTGTCTAAAGACCATCATTAGAAAACTGAGTATGAAAACTGTAGACATGAGAAGAAAAATGTTAATAATATTCCTATGAAGATATAAATATAGAAATGAAAATTTCGATGAAGGAAAATATAAATCAAGTTCAGAAACAGAAACAAGTAAAGAGTTATGCAAGCAGTTGATAGATGCATTAAATAAGTAACCACATATACATGTCTTATCATTAATGCCGTTTTAAAATTATCTGACCAAGTTGTCTTCAAACCACAATTCTTGTTGCTTCAAATTTACGTTATCAGAGAAATAGGTGGAGAGATAAACTGAATTATGAGCTGTAACTGAAGAAACAAGGGAATTTTATTGTATAGGTTTTGTATGGGAAGAAGATGTGACATGTAGTTGAGCAAGCCTGGCTGGCACGAGGTATAAAAAGAAGAACACCTTTGCCAATTGTTTCTTTTCCAAGGAAACAAATACACGATATGTATTGTAACCGAAAGTAGTAATTATGTTGATGTAACTAAGATAAATGTAGAATATGTTGAACAAACTCTGGTGGAAACTGTTCAAGATAGTTTTATTTTGGCGATGGAACAATAAAACACTGGCAAAACCAATGAATTTTAAGAAAATATGAGAAGAAAACTAATGGCAGACCCTTCGCAGTGGTTATTTCCTACCTCATATGCATGGGCAGCGTATTTTTAGGAGAAGTTTTTTAACGGACCGCTTGAATGTGGCCCAACAAGCACGGACCATCTACTTCCACAGGTATAATTAGCTCATCTTTACAATAAATACTTTACTATATAATTAGAAATTTAAAAATCAATTTCTGTTTGGTGAAAGTTGTTGATGACGTTTGTGAAGAAAAACCTTAGCACAGACCAAACTGTACTTTTTAAGAACATGTCTAGCGGTTCAGTGTGGTCGACAGGCTTGCTCAAACATTGAATTCCTCGAGAAAAGTACACCTGGAAATTTAAACCATGAAAGGTGGTTGACAAAAGCAAACAGGTTTTTGAACCTGACCCTCTAAAAAGAGTAACAAATTTTATTGTGAACTTCTATGGTCCAGCATGGTTTCAGATAAAGTCACATTCGTCTTGCCAAAATGGTGCAATCAATTTTTAATACAGTTGTATCAGAAACTTGATGCAGTAGATCAAACAATTATTCGTTCTTCTCTCAAAAATAGCTGCTATTTTGCACATGCAGAAAACATTCTTTTAGCTGCAGTTAGTGACAACGACAAAGGCATTCGTAAAACTGCCATAGATTACATCATTAAAGCAATAGAGAAAGCAATAGAGAAGCGCAATTCGCATCTTTGACAAGAACAATATTTAACTAACCTCGTACATTGATATGATTGACTGGAATCAGTGTAATGTTACATCTCCTCCAATGTTATCACACCTCTCA
Organism: Trachelipus rathkii; assembly: GCA_015478945.1. NCBI lineage: Eukaryota > Metazoa > Arthropoda > Malacostraca > Isopoda > Trachelipodidae > Trachelipus > Trachelipus rathkii. The sequence continues at coordinate 11,903 of JABUQX010057791.1, forward strand.
AGTGATCAACTTAATTACAACCGACCAGTACTACTGCAGCAAATTCCATGTCATTCACAAGCAGTAGAGAGAACAATTAAAGATGTTACTGTTGTCAGTTATAAAGTTTATGGGAAAAGGTCACGTCATGGTATGGTGTTACAAAGCAAGAAATCCAGACTGCAGTTGCCAAAGATTGACAGCAAGATAGACTTTCAATGACATTCAGGTAATTATGTGTGCCTTTATACATTATTTTAAGACATTTATTACTAATATAACGTTAACTCTGTATAGTTGATATTTCAATTTCGATTACATTACAATGCATAGAAAACGTATGCCGAATTTAGATATTCAACTGAAAGTTGGGAGTGAAAGACAATGTTCGTTCAATAAATAGTGATATGTTTTATAATCATTAGATCATAAAGCAACTTTCTGGATATGTTTCATAACTGCAACTGAAATTTTTTTCATTTTTCACCCACCCTAATATATATAAATATATATATATATATATATTATATATATATATATAATAATATATTATATTATATATATTTTATATTATATAATTATATATAATTAATATATATATATTATATTAATATATATATATATTATATATTTATATATAATATACATATAGATATATATATAGTATATATATATATTATATAATATATATATATATATATTTTATATTACATATATATATATAGTATTAATATTAATATTAATATATATATTATATCAGGGTATCAAAACAACAAGCTTGTCTACAATCTCAGCGAACTTACTTACTATCCATTGGCCAGGCCCCCATAGACAATATGCTGGAAAAATACTCTGGATGTTTACGTCCTGAATCTAATAAAACGTTGATCTCCAACTGATAGGTCCACAGCCTGTAGTATCACCTCAATATTATATAGAAATGACCTACCAAGTTCTGCAACGAAGATCTCTGTATTACTATGTTTGACGACGGGTCCGTTTTGTACCCGAAACCATTACCTTAGACCAGTATTTGTTGATGGATAATAGACCAAAGACTCTAATCAGTTCTCTATGCATATATCTCTAAATGACTTCAATATTAAAAAGCAATAAATACTTCAAACTTACTTAAACATTTATTATGAAATCAATAAATGTGATCAAAGGGAGGAATCAAGAAACAGTCCCAATAATTTAAATAATGTTTTTAATAAAATTAATAAATACGATTTAAACACCAAAAGAATACACTGATAATTAAACACATTCAATAACAATATTCAATGCAAATATAAATACAATGGATTTGTATACATATCAAATATAATATATACGACATTGCATTATATATTTAAAGACAAGACAAAAAAATACTAAACTAAATGTTATATATCTAAGAAGTATATATTAAATATTTATATAAGATTTATACACGAAGATATAAACATTGGTAACGCTCTTGGCATGCATTAAATTTTACAATTATATATATTACGCGAACATATATTATATATATATAATATATATACTAATATATATAAATATAAATATATATATATAATATAATATATATATTATATATATATAGTATATATATATATATAATTATTTATATATAATTATTAATATTATATATATATATATTTATATATATATATATATTATTTTTATATAATATATATATATAATATATATATAATATATATTATATTTATATATATATATATATATTATATATAATATATAATATATATATATAATATATATATTATTATTATATATAATTATATATTATATTGATAATATATATGCGCCGTAAATAGTATATAAACATAAAATATTCAATAGAGCGTTACAGTTAGATCTCAGACTTTGCATTAATATCAAAATAAATCTTAAAATCAAAATAATCAAAAATTGTCTGTTTATTTGTGTATTTTAATTTACGAGTCACGCTGATCACCAACACCCGGCGCTTTACAGTTAATTGTTATATTTTAAAAACATGCAAAGTTTTAATCGTGGAGACACTTTTATAAATATGAAATACCAAATAAATATTTAAAACAAAATAAATTATTATGCAATAATTAAATTATATAAATAATAGATATAAATAGAATTTACTATGAAATACCTTACACAATATAACTCAAATAACCTGCGCATTTCGACGGAATGTAGATGCCTAAGCTTCTTGCTGTACGAAAAAACGGGCATAGGAAACACGTGAATGATCACCATAGAATTACACCACAATTTATTAATAATTACTAAAACTATACCTAGTTAGGTTTATGTGTGACAATATCAAAAACAAGAACATTAAATATAATTAATTATTAGCTTTCATTTAACAAGACATGTTAAGAAGGAGGGTAATCTGTAACACATAATCACAAATAAAATAAATATTAGCAACTAAGCTTCTAAGTGTAAGATCGATCGAAGAACGATACTATAAATGCCAGAAATACCACCACAACATGCATGAGCCTGCAGCAAAAAAATAGAAGAGATTGAAAAAGGTACTTACATGTTCTTTCGGAGTAATGGAATTAATAGGTTTACCAGACTGACCACTCATACATGTGTAAACATAAAGTAAAGAAAGTATATAGTGTTGTCCTATTTAGAGAATATGTATAGTCCAAGCAAAGTAGCATGGGGAGGGTTACAATCTTACGATGGGAGAGGAATGAAGCAATCTAGACTCGCAGAGAAAAATACAAACATTGAAGATTCGAGCTTCGACAATTCTTCCTTTACTTAAATATTTTATATAGTAATAATTTAAAATAAAACTTTTATATATATATATAGTATATATATAATATATTATATACTATTATATATATATTATATATAATAATATATATATATATTATATTATATATATATATATATTATATATAGTATATATATATATATATATATATATACACTATAATATTTTTGTTTTATTTTTAGATTATCTTTTAGATAGAGATTTATATTACATAATATATCATATACATATGTATTATAATCTCACAAATAATATATGATATATAATATATATATATTATATATTTATATATATATAATATTATGAGATAAAAACCGTCACTCACGGG
>JABUQX010057792.1:0-13761 GCA_015478945.1 Trachelipus rathkii
TATATATATATTCAATTTAATTTTTAAATTAACTTTTTCATGGGCTTAATTTTCTACCAAAGCTTGACAACAGTGACTATTTCGTCAGTTTGAAAAATAAAAAAATGAAACGTCGGAATCTAAATGAGGAAAATTTCAATTCTTTCTTGAAAACTTTGAAAGACTATCTCGCAATCTCTCTTCTCTCTCTCTCTTCTCTCTCTCTTCTCTCTCTCTTCTCCTCACTCACTCTCCTCTTTCATACTCCATATCTCATCTCCTCTCTCTGCGTTTTCTTCTCTCATCTCTCTTCTCTTCTCCTCTCTTCTCTCTCTAATCTCTCTCTCTCTCTGTCTCTCATCTCTCTCTCTCCTCCTCTCTTCCTCTCTCTTCTCTCCCTCTCTCTTCCTCTCTCTCCTCTTCTCCCTCTCTCTCTCTCTCTCGTCGTCTCTCTCTCTCTCTTCTCTCCTCCTCTCTCTCTCTCCTTTAGAGTGTGTGTGTATCTTATTAGTTTGGTCTTTATTGACTTCATCTCCTCTCTCGTTCTCTCTCTCCCACTGTTTAACAATCCCTCTCTCTTCTCTCGTCCTATCCTCTTCATACTCTCTCTTCCGTCTCTTCTCCTCTTCTGTCTCCTCTCTCCTGTCTTTATGTCTCATCTCTCATGCCGACTAACTCTTGTCTTCGTCACTCTCTTATTCCTTCTCTCTCTCTCTCTCATCGTCTGTATCTCTCGCCTCATCTCTCTCTCTCTCTCTCTCTCTCTCTCTTCACTCTCTCTCCTTCCCCTCATCTTCCTCCTCTCTCATCTCTCGTCTCTCCTCATCTCTCCATCTCCCATTCTTTCTCTCTCTATTTCGTTCACGCGTTTTCGGTATTCATCTTTCCTCTCTCGCTCACGATCCTCTCTCTCTCTTGCTCTTTCTATCTCCTCTCTCTTCTCCGCTCTCCCATTCCGTCATCTCTCTCTCTTCTCTTCTTCTCCTCCCCTTTCCCTCTCTCTGTATCATTCCTTCTCATCGGTCGTCTTCTATTCCCAGTCTTGTTCGTCCTCTACAGGTCTCTCCATTCTCTCCTTGTCCCTCTTCACCGGTTCTCCTCTTCTCACCTCTCTCTGCCCCAAATCAAGCTTTTCTCCAAATCATATCATCAGGTATCAAAAGTAATATTAATTTAAATGCCATTTAATGAAACGCTCATTATTTTTCAATGATTTCGAATTTAGCTTTTGATTTTAATGATTTACATTTGACATTTTTTTCAGAATGCAAATAAAGTTTTTAAAAAAATGTAAATTCCTAATAAGATAAGGGAAAAATTATTAACATTAACTGATAGAAAAAAATGAGTTCACGTTTGATCTGTGCCCACCGACCTACGGAATAGCTAGGATACACTCTTCAGATTCAGTTGTGCTCTCTGACTGCTCTTGGTAGATGTATAGAAATTGGTCGAATGTTTAAATTAATATGTCTAACTGCTTCGTGACTCTTCCGGTTCAAATATCGTAGTCGGGCTGGATTCGAGCGCGTACGTCTGGTGTTTAAAAATCGAAAAAAAAAAAGCGGTTCGTCTAATAAGTTTGATCGTATCGCGTGGTATTTTCTGAATAAATCTGTGTAATTTTTATGGGCATACTAATATTAATATCCTGATCTCTTATCTGTACCGAGATAAGGAGGATTTATGATGCTAAAGACACCGATATGAATGTTGGGCGGGACGGACGGATTCCAGAGGATCTTGCTTTAAGAAGGACGCCATATCAGTACGTTTTTGGTAAGTGCAGTCTCTGAGCACTACAAATTTTTGATAAAGTTAAGAGTATTTAGTGTTAACATCGTTGAAGACTTCACAATAATGATTTAAGAAAATCTTATGAGTTATCGACTTGATTGCAATTTATTAAAGGTGAGTGGACATAGTGTACTACGCACATCCGTGTATACAGCAAATGTATCTGCTTGAGCAGTTTAATGGAGCGGTGTGGTGAAGGTCATACGTTTGTTGTTTTTGGACATTTTTACAGTCTCTATCTCTGTTTTACTGTTGTCGGTTAATTTACCCTACTTGAAAAGTGCACTGAGAATGGAAAGGTTGTTTATTGCATTGTGGTGGTATCACTTTCTATCAGTTCATTCTTTAGGAAGCATTTTGATGTTCTGTGCATGAATCACACTCATCACGACATTGTCTTTGCCTTTTACTTTGATCATCTGCAAACATTTTTGTTCCTAGATTCGTCAACGACATTTTTCCCGCATATTTTTTTTTTTCTCAGATTGACTCGCCTCCTTAGGATTAAAGAAATAAGGTTAGCTTTTAAATTTAGAAGAGTCGAATAGACCTAGAATTAAAATATTGTTTTTTTGCTTCTTGTCGATCGAACATAATACTAATAATCATTATGATCTTCGTGTGTGTAGATGTGCTTTGTATGTGCTCCTTCGGAAGTTTTTCTGTCATGTGTGTAGTGACCTTTTTATTTAAGATTATAAAATGTAATTAACAAATATTTAATGGAGGAAACTTTAAAAAGAAATTAAATTTAAATTTTTGAGATTTTAAAATTGAAATTTGGACATATAAAAAGAAAAAAAAAAACGACAAGGAACTGCAAAATTAATTTTTGAAAATTATACATTGTCAAATTTACAAAAATGTTGAATGTTATTCACTGGTGTTTGTGGAGCTTGTTGCCATAAGGTTCTATAGTATTCTAGATCTTTCTAGACATCATCTTATGAGCGCTGCAACACCTTTCGATCACGATCATGCTTAGCTATCCTATAATCATAGGATTTTTTTTGTAGCTCGAAAATACTAACGTCTTGCCACAATATCTTTTGTCCGATATCATTGACTTTCTGACATAATCGATAATTATGGATGAGTTTAGAGGAAAGAACTTTGTACAAATTTGCCCTACGTAAACAACCAAAATTTCTTTGAGAAGTGGCTCAACATCATTAGTATCATTGGAACGTATATTAAGGATGCAAAAAATATTTGAGTTAATGTTAAATGAATATCGAAGCTCGTCAGTATGGGTTCTCAGTTTATTCACCAACGTAATTGATATGAGGCTGCGTGATGCCATCGCGCAGCCGTGCTATACGCCTGGAGGAGAACTCTCCGGCCAGCCTTCACACTGTGTTCCAAACGCTGTGTTATCTAGATGGATAAGTCAGCTATGTCATTGAGTTCTGTGTGCTTTTTATTGGGTGTGATCCGGTAATGTGCTGAGAAAGCAGATTTCTGGGCTGGGGCGTAAGTATTAAACTGTGCTTGTAACCGTTCATTAGAATTCGACTGGAGGATTGTGCAATGTGGGCGGCAGCGCCCTGAGGCTCATCCGGAATTTGTCGAGGACATCTATTTGACCATATGGGGCGAAGGTGAGATGGAAGAAGTCCCCGACAATCGCCCCACTACATATGTGCAATTATCTGTTAACGAAAAATTTGTCATAACTAGTGCTTATACGTTGTTATTGGCACCGCACAGCACTCCATCATCAGACGCATCGAGGTTAATTATTTATTTGTATTATTATTATTATTATTATTATATATCTAATTAGTTATTATTATTGATTATTTATTATTAATTATTATTCTCTTGTTTTTTATTGTTTATACGAAGTTCCGTCCACCCATTATACAAATATTTTCTTCTCCTGATTGTAGAAAGCACCTTTGGAGTGTGCGATCGATCTCTTTTTCGGCCGTAGTTTTTATGTCCCCCGCCTCCCCTTACCCCTCCTCTCCCTCTCCTCACCTATACTCTCATGTCACGGCATTTACTTTCAAAAATTTTCAAATAATTAAAATTAGGAATTTTATTAGTTTTAAAATCTGAAAACGATACATCAAGCTTTTTACAAGTATAGTTTTTTTTTTATTTTTGGCTTGTAGACATAGTTTTGTTAAGTTATTTGGTTTGTAGATTTTAATAGCCCGTTATTTTCGACAAATATAATATATATATATATATATTTATATAGTATATATATATCTTATATATATATATATTATATATATATATATATATAGATATATATATATATATATATATATATATATATATATATATATATATATTTATATATATTATATATATAATATAAATATTAATATATTAATAGTAAATATATAGTTTTATATATATATGATATATATATATATTAATAATAATTATTATATATATATATATATTATAATATAATATTATATATATATATTATATATTATGATATAATAAATACATATATAATTGTCGAAACAAAGACAATTTTAAGTCATAACAGTCTCAGCGATCATTCACTTTGAGAACATCTGGAATTTTTGGTTTGCAATTCATAGTATGACTTTTCTAATTATTTATTTAAGTCCAATAGACATTGTATCTAAAATATTTAATATGTAAGTCTTCATGTACCACACTCAACTAAAATATTTTAAGACCATACTTAAAATATATATATATATGATATATAATAATTATAGTATGAGTATATATATATATAATATATATATATATAATTATATATATATATATATATATATATTTAATAATATATATAATAATTATTATTTATATATAAGATTAAGATATATCATATTAATAAGTAATATAATTAATGTAATTGAAATACAAAGCTTACTTGCAAATCTAAAATCTTGAAGTAGTGAATTAATCAAAACAGATTTCTTTACTTGAAGAATAAACCTAAGACTCGTCTGTTTCTTCTGAAGAAACCTTTTTCATTCAACTATTATTAGATTACAATATGCGGTCAACTAATATATAGATGACTTCCCAATACTTAAGTATTAATAAAAAAAAAAAAAAAAAAAAAAAGCTGGGGCCAAGGTTACATAAATGAATTTACCGCAAAAGTTAAATATGCTCAAGGCAGGAACGGACATAAAATACGAAACAAGAAATCAAACAATTAGAAATAAAAGAAAATACAATAAAAATCTTAGAAATTTGACTTTGATTTACGTATCGTTCTTGTCTGTTTATTCTTCTATTTCTCAAATTTAAATTAAATTAGCATGTGATTTTGCATTTGCTAATAACAAAACCGACAACACAAATACATTCAGTATCCCAATACATCATACCAACGAACCAAAATCACAAAAACAATTACACAACAAACTCCAAAAAACCCCAACAACACGCCATATCACTACTCACCAAAACAATTACACATACTACACTTAAACAATCAGAATAATAAAAACATACACCTTATGCATATACCCACCACCCTAACGAAACCACATCAACCACTAAAATCTCACATATCCACCTAACATATTCCACAACAGTAATCATATCATCTTAATAGAAATGAAATATTTCTATTCAATAATGCTCTTAAATTAGTGCGAAATTTGGCTATATATATAGAATACAATGTGGCAACACTGTAACATAAAAAGCGGATAACATCATAAAATGTCTTCAATTTTTATTTTTTTTTAATATAATAGAAAATAATAGAGGAAATGAAAGACATAAAGAAAGATCCGAAAACTAAAACGTTTTATTCAGCCCTCTGCTCATAGCATTGTGCTTGCTTGTTAAGTTTCCGCAAGCTTTTATATTGTTTTCAACATGAGTAATTTCATGCGCGATTCGAATCCAGTTTAAAGGCGAAAAGATTTTTTTCGTATTTTAATTTAATTCCATTGCTCCCCTTCCAAGGAATTTAACTTAATGAAATCGAAGCCGCTTTTTATCTCCCTCAATGGGACACGTAATGAATATATATACGTATATATATATTATACTAATATATATTTAATATATATATATTATATATATATATTATATATAGTATATATATATATATAATAAATATATAATATATATATATAATATATATATATATCAGAAGCGAATCCATCTTTGCTTAGCATGTGGCGCATGCTTACGGGGAAAAATGATAAAATTTGATTGTCAGTATAATGTGATTTGAGAATAATAATAATAATAACGCTTTTTTGAGCAATAAATTTAAATTTATATTTAACTTGCATTCTCGAACACCCAACGTGAATAAAAGTTTCGCTAGTCAATACGATGCTTGCGGTAACTCGAGCGCCTGTCTTTCTGAGAAGTATAACATAGTAAACAGGTACGAAGAGCATGAAATTACCCACGGCGAAAACACTATAAAAGCTTGCGGAAACTTAACAGCAAGCAAATGCTATGAGCGAGGGCGATAAACGTTTTTCGGAGTCTTTCTCTTAATGTTCTTTCATTTCCTCATTATTTTCATTATATTAAAAAAAAATTGAAGATTTATGATTTTTTATCCGCTATTTTGTTCAGGGTTGCCACATTGGTTATTTCTTAGCCAAATTTCACAAATTTAAGCATTATTGAAAGAAATATTTCATTCTTTATACAGTAATTAAATGTCGAAATTTACATAAAAGTAAGATATTGACAAAGGCAAAAAATAATGCTTATATTTTAATTAAATTTTGGAATTAGAAGAAAAAAAATAACAATAAATATCGAGAAATCAAGTCAATTTCTAGATTTTTATTGTATTTTCTTTTATTTCTAATTGTTTTGATTCTGTTTCGTATTTATGTCCGTTCCGTGCTTGTGCATATTTTAACGTTTTGGGAAATTTTCATGTACTTGGCAGCTTTTTTTTTTTTTTTTTTAATACTTAAGTATTGGAAGTCATCTTATATTAGTGACCGCAAATATAAGTGAATGAAAAAAGGTTCTTCAGAAGAACAGGAGGGTAGAGTTTATCTTCAAGTAAAGAATCGTTTTGATAATTCACTACTCAATATTAGATTTGTAAGTAAGCTTTGTATTTCAATTACATTAAATAATTATATATATATATATATATATATATATATATATAATATATATATATATTTTTTTTTAATATATATATATATATATATAATATATATATATATATAATTATATATATATAATATATATATTATATATATATCATATATTTAATATTACTAAATTATTTTTAGTTAGAATGCAAAATTGTATAATTTAATTAATATTTTAGATACAATGCTTGACTTAATAAATAATAGAAAATCATTACTATGAATTGCAAAACCAAAAATTTCCAGATGTTCTCAAAGGAATATGCTGAGAACTGTAATGACTAAAAATTGTTCGACAATTATATATATATATATATATATATATATATATATATATATATATATATATATATAGTATATATATATATATATATATATATAATATATATATATATTAATATATATATTAATATATATATATATATATATAATATATATATATATATAATATATATTAAATATATATATATATATTTATAATATAAATAATATATATTATATCTGAATATATATATATATATATATATATATATATATATATAGTATAATATATATATATAATATTATATATAATATATATATAATATATAATATATAATTGTCGAAAAATTAACGGGCTAATTAAAATCTACAAACAAGTAATCGTAAAATATGAAATGAAAACCACAAGCCAATAATAACAAAAAAAACATCACTTGTAAAAAGTTGTAACAATCATTGTCAGTTTATAAACATTCGTTAAATTCCTATTTTAATATTTGAAAGTATACTGTACTTTAATGGAAGGGTAGGAGGGAGGGGAGAGGAGGGGAGGGGAGGCGGGGGACATAAAAACGGCCCGAAAAAGAGAAATAAAAAGGTGTTTCAAAGGAGAAAATGTAAATTGAAATAAACAAATAAAACAAAGAGAATAATAATTAATAATAATAATAATAATAATAATAATAATAATAATAATAATAATAATAATAATAATATTTACCTCGGATGGTTGAGAGGTGCCAATAACATTATAAGCTGTTATGACAAATTCGTAAGATAATTGCACATATGGTATTGTTGGGGTTTGTATGGTTTGTTGGTTCTTGTTTGCTAGATCGATTTAACTGCCTTTCGTATTAGACAAATATGCAATATGGGCTTCTAGCATCTGCGCGGCAGTATCACGAGACTGAGCCTAAAACTAAATCACAAACCAACCTAGCGGTGTTCCGGCGTCAGAGGCATAGGCAAACACACACACAAGTTTATTTTTCTTTTTTCACTTTTTTTTTGTTGTATTGTTGGTGGGGGATGTCGGGACTATGGCAGGGGGGGGTGTGGGAAAGGAGTAGTTATAATACATTAACTCAAATATTTGATTTAATTTTAAATTGACACTTCACAAAGTAAATGGTGTTTAGTAGGCAAATTTGTACAGTTCTTTTCCTCTAAACTCATTCATAATTATCGATTGTCGAAAGTCAATGATATCGGACAAAAGATATTGTGGCAAGACGTTAGTATTTTCGAGCTACAAAAAAAATCCTATGATTATAGGATAGCTAAGCATGATCGTGATCGAAAGGTGTTGCAGCGCTCATAAGATGATGTCTAGAAAGATCTAGAATACTATAGAACCTTATGGCAACAAGCTCCACAAACACCAGTGAATAACATTCAACATTTTTGTAAATTTGACAATGTATAATTTTCAAAAATTAATTTTGCAGTTCCTTGTCGTTTTTTTTTTTCTTTTTATATGTCCAAATTTCAATTTTAAAATCTCAAAAATTTAAATTTAATTTCTTTTTAAAGTTTCCTCCATTAAATATTTGTTAATTACATTTTATAATCTTAAATAAAAAGGTCACTACACACATGACAGAAAAACTTCCGAAGGAGCACATACAAAGCACATCTACACACACGAAGATCATAATGATTATTAGTATTATTAATTCATTAGTATTATCAAGAAAAAAAAATATTTGTAATTTCTACAACTCAACAAAAGCTAAAAGATGGAGACAAACAAGGTAGACATCATAATCTCTAAGGAGGCGAGAAAAAAATATATGGAAAATTCGTTGACGAATCTAGGAACAAAAATGTTTGCAGATGATCAAAGAAAGGCAAAGAATGTTGTGCGTGATACAGAAATCAAAACTTCCTAAGAAGATGAAAGTGTACCACCACAATGCAATAAAACTTCCATCTCAGTTTGACTTTTAGTAGGGATTAACGAACAACAGAACAACAGAATTAGAAAGTAAAATGCTCTCAAATGTACATAAAAAATGCAACATTGTTCTGCTCCCTTTATATGCATCAATTAAACTCTAAATTTCTTAAATCATATTGTTGAAGTCTGTCAACGATGTTAACACTAAACTACTCTTAACTTATACAAAATGTAGTGCTCAGGGTCACTTCATTAGTTCCTTCTAAAGCAAGCTTGGAAAATTTTCGGTCTTTAGCATCATAATCTTATATAATAATAGTAGGCTCCATGAAAATAAGATTTAAATAGAAGCATAATTGAGAACCTTTTTTTTTTTTTTTAAATCTGATCCTATTTGAAAAAGTTATAATAAATCATTATTACACAAATTGAAGTTTTTTTTTTTCAATTATTTTTTTCTATAGTAATGAATAAATTTTTCCTTATCTTTTTTAGGAATTTATTTTTAAAAACAATATTGCATCAATATGCTATCCTCTTTGATATCAAAATCAAAAAGCTAAATTCGAAACATTGAAATAATAATGGGTTTTCATTAAATGGCATTTAAAATAAATATTACTTTGATACCTTGATGAAGATTGAAAAAGCTGATTTGGGGAGAGAGAGAGAGAGAGAGAGAGAGAGAGAGGAGAGAGAGAGAGAGAGAGAGAGAGAGAGAGAGAGAGAGAGAGAGAGAGAGAGAGAGAGGAGAGAGAGAGAGAGAGAGAAGAGAAGAGAGAGAGAGAGAGAGAGAGGGAGAGAGAGAAGAGGAAGAGAGAGAGAGAGAGAGAGAGAGAAGAGAGGAGAGAGTAGAGAGAGAGAGAGAGAGAGAGAGAGAGAGAAGAGAGAGAGAGAGAGAGAAGAGGAGAGAGAGCAGAGAGAGAGAGAGAGAGAGAGAGGAGAGAGAGAGAGAGAGAGAGAGGAGTGAGAGAGAGAGAAGAGAGAGGAGAGAGAGAGAGAGAGAGAGGAGAGAGAGAGAGAGAGAGAGAGAGGAGAAGGAGAGAGAGAGAGAGAGAGAGAGAGAGAGAGAGAAGAGAGAGAGAGAGAGAGAGAGAGTAGAGAGAGAGACAGAGGAAGAGAGAGAGAAAGAGAGAGGAGAGAGAAGAGAGGTAGAAGAGAGAGAGAGAGGAGAGAGAGAGAGGAGAGAGAGAAGAAGAGAGAGAGAGAGAGAGAGAGAGAGATGAGAGAGAGAGGAGAGAGAGAGAGAGAGAGAGCAGAGGAGAGAGAGATTGGAGGAATAAGTTTCAAAGTTTCAGATCGACAACGGCCTCATTTTAATTCGGACTTTCATTTTTTTTTATTTTTCAAACTGACGAAGTTTCTGACGAAAGAAACGCATTTTTGTAGAAAATAAGCCTGAAAAAGTAATTTAAAATTTAAATTGAATCTATATATATATATAATATATATATATATATTATAATATATTATATAACTATATAATATATATATACTATATATATATATACTATATATTATACGATTATATATATATATATATTATATATATATCATATATATATATACCATCGTTAAGTCTGCCCCTTGTCTCTCCAGAACTGGGGGTGGGGTTCGCAAACAATGTGCAAGCATGAGGCAGCATGCGATTCTTAAATGTATAAGTGATAGCCGGACCCAAACCCATACTACCACTTTCCTCTGTTATTACCTCTTACGAACAGGGAGAACTGTACGTTGGGACATTCTTTACTCCCCTTCCCATATATATATATATATAGTTATATATATATATATATAATATTAGTATATATATATATATAATATATATATATATATAATATATATATATATATATTATTTATATATATATATATAATATAATAATATATACTAAAGGAAAATTAATTTTATCGAAAACTAATAATAGTGGAGAAGAGATACTGCTGCAAATATTATAAATGCCTTTATATAATTTGTTTCTAAATTACGGCATAATATTAAAATTTTAATTAACCAATTAAAGGGAATATGAAGGACTTCAAGCAAATAACATTTTTTTTAACAATTCTATTTAGGAAACAACGATATACGTTTCAAGAGTTACAAGACTTTGTTACAAGTTACAAATTTGTTACAAGATTTTGTTATAAGTTCGCTAAACCAGTTAAACACGAAAACTATATAAGTCCGTTTAAAGTTTAGTCTTATATAAAGAATGAGTTTCTCAATTGCGAATCCTTCAGAAAGAAGAAAACTACAAAAAGATGGAAAAGACATGAATCCCCCCCACCAACAAATCATCATCATAAATCCGCGCGCGGATGCGGACACTGTTACAATAATAAAAATTCGCTTAATGAAATCTCTCCCCTTCCTGGAAACAATACTGCAATATCCTTGCACAACACTACTACAAAATCTCCAACAAACCTACACATCCAAATAACAAAGATAAACCGCATACTCAAAAAAACAATTAGAAATCAACCCCAACCCACTATTCACCACACAAGAAATCGCTTCTCTCATAAAAACTTAAAAATTCCCCAGCCTCAGGCCCCGACAACATTTCTAACTTTCACATCTAACACTTCAGACCAACCGCAATTTCATTCATTACAAGTATCTTTAATAAATCTTGGACACTGAGCTATATTCCTCCGCACTGGGAAAAAAAAATTATAATCGTACACAAATTGAAACCCAGAAAAGCCAGAAAATACCTCAATCTCCACTCTTCATACCGCCGCATATCCTACCTTTTATCCTTATTCAAACTAATGGAGAAAATCATACTGAACAATATCCAACTCCTGTGTTCACCCCCAAATTAACTGCATGGCCTCAAAAAGTCCCACTCCACTTCAACAGCTCTAACAAATATCACACAAAACATTATAAACGAATTAAAGAAAACACCATCACATAGAACAGTACTCCTGGGTATCGACTAGAGGTGTAGCGGATATCTACATCCGCATGAAATTTTTTGCAAATAGCGGATATTATTCATTTATGAATTATGAGACTAAGTGTTCCCCAACTTTCTGTAACGCAAAATGTTCAGACTCGTTGGAATAGTAGTTTATACATGCTTGAGAGGATGGGAGAAATAAATGAAGCTGTCTGGCCTTATGCTTCGAACAACACAAAGGTGAAAGGCCCAAGAGGTATTGATAATAACAATTTTAGGTAATTGTATTGCTATTCTTAAACCGTTTGAAGAGGTAACTAAGACTATTCAGAAAAGCCTTTTTTGTCAGACGAAATTCCTCTAATCGCAAGATGAAAGTTGTGCTATATACTGTTATTAAAAGTAAGGGACTTTCAAAGATGACAGAAAGACAGAAACACTCGTGCTGAAGATAGATAATAGATTTAAAATTCTGCAAAACGCATGTGCAATAGCAACTTTTCTGGATCCTAGATACAAACTAAATTTCTTGAACCACGTGCTTCACAGAGGGTTAAAATTTATTTAAGATGCCTATGTGATGAAATGGTGCTAAAGGCAGAAATATCACCAGCCAATAAAAAGGTAAAGATTACAGAAATAGACACACAATTAAAACCTGTAAGCGAAACTATTGCAGAATCCATGAACGTTATTTTGGCTTCTAACAGCGATGAAGAGTCTTGTTCAGAGTTGTCAAAAGACACTTCATCATTGATCGAAGAATATCAAAAGCGAAAAAGCTTGGTATCGGATAAAGATCCACTGGTTTGGTGGCGTGCTAAATGTAAAAGCTTTCCACATCTTGAAGAACTCGCCAGAGAATACTTAGCATGCCCTTCAACACGCGTCGCTAGTGATCGTGTTTTTAGTGGCGCAGGTCTCATTTACGAAGAAAAGAGAAGGAACTCTCCATTGAAAGAGCTCAGAAGCTTTAGTTTTTGAAGCATAATTTGAGAATTATTAATTTCAAGTATTTATATATGTATAATCTTTTTCCAAAGGGGTGGAGGCAGGGGAAAGAGATTGGTGGGGTGCAAAAGAGTTTGGTCCACGTCCCGCAATCTGGTAATACAGGTTATATTATATATATATATATAATTATATATATATATATATTATATATATATAACTATATATAATATATATAAATATATATATAAATATATATTATATATATATATATATAATATATATTATATATATATATATATATATATATATATATATATATATTATATATATATATATATATATATATATATATATATAATGTGTGTGTGTGTGTGTCGTGTGTGTGTGTGTGCTGTGTGTGTAGGTTGTGCTGCATGTGGTGTGTTGTGTCAAAATACCTGTGCTAAAATCTATTAACTTTAACTTCGCTATCCAATCCGGCAATGTACGGCTAGTGATTTTACTATCCGCATCCGCCTGATAGTGAAAAATCACCATCCGCTACACCTCTAGTACACTAACACAAACATACTCATTCCAAAATCCTAAACTCACCTTTATTACCATTACAGAAAAAATGGCTACTAATATTCATAATCTTGACTGCCACTGCTCAGTGTGTCCAGCAAACACCAAATCTCAAAAACCGTAAAACTAAGAAACGAAGTGTCTCCCATGGAGCCATTTTGTTCCTTCCTGCTGACACCCCTACCTCCCAACCTCCCAGTCGAACTAATAACCTACGGCCGATCGATATAGGCCATAACCATATCAGACCTCAGTATCCCAGCTACAAATCTTACTCAGACCTTACA
>JABUQX010057793.1:0-10000 GCA_015478945.1 Trachelipus rathkii
AGATATATAAATATATATATATATATTAATATATATATATATATATAATATTATATATATATTAATATATATAATTATAATATATATTATAATTAATATACTATATTATATATAATATAAATATATATATTTATATTATATATATATATTATATAATATATATATATATATTATATTATATATTTTATATAATATTATATTAATATATATATATAATATATATATAATTATTAATTAATATATATTAATATATACTATATATATATATAAAGTAAGATAGAGTAGTGATGAATAGATACGGATCAGATAAGAGAAGAGATAGTAATAGAGAGCAGTGAGTAGAATAGAGATAGATGAAGATTAGAGTAAAGAGATAAAGTATATGAGAGAGCAGAAGATAGTAATAGAGTAAGAGATGATATGATAAGAGAAGATGAGAGATTGTAAAGTACTAGTGAGTGCAGTAATATATATGTCTTATACTTTTGGGTTATATTATATTATTAGTGAATATTAATTTATATCATTACTTAATATGTGCATCTATCTATATTGAGAGAAAGAATAAGTATGTGATAAATATAACTAGCTATATAATGAAATTAGGTTATCACGTATTACACTTTTTGTTTAATATGACGTAACAGTAGAAATGTAAAACTTAATTCATAGACAACGAATACTTGAGATTCGACCGTCTCGATAACTTAGATTATCGTAAATTTTCTAAAATATATATATTTTATATTTTATTTAGCATCTCAAAGAGATAAGAGGAAAATAATGAAATCGATTCTTTCCCAACATTGCAACTATCTTCACTCATAAATAATTGTAATAGTTTGCCTAATAACTATATCTATTAAATATATATTTTATTATATAATATTATATATATATATATAATATATATATATATAAATATATATAAATATATATAATATATATATATAATATATATATATAATAATTATATATATTAATATATATATATATATTGAGTGAATATTAGTACTTTACTAAAGTTTAGAGAATGGAAGGTTAATTAAGGAGATGAATCTCAAATACCATTCTCTTCATAGGATATTTACGAATATTATTACATATACTATATATATTAATATGTATATTATATATATATTAAATATATATATAATATATTTATTATATATATTATATATATATTATTAATATATATATATATATATATATAATTGCTATATAATAATTAATAATTATCAAGGTAGGTCGTAGTATACACCTAATATATACCCTCATTTAAGGGGTAGTCCGCTAACGTGAGCTACCTCCTCACCTCTCGATAATAATACGTGTCCAGCTAGCGGCTCCTACCAACTACCCTATTTCAGATAGGACCCGAGAACACCCTAAAGGAGCACCACGTCGACGCTATGTACGTAAGGAAGTGCTCATCGTGTAGCGCAACGTGCAATCGCTAGGTGTGAAGTTTCGCTACGATCACGCAGCCAGCGATTCAGCAAACGGTATCTGTCACTACTTGGATTGTGCGAGAAAGCGCGGGTCTCGCATAGCAAAGAGGGTTGGTATGTTCACACTCATTGGGACACAAAGAGTGAATGACAACCACATCCATGTGAGACAGAAGATCCTGTCACAATAAGAGAAAGTCGGTTCTACTGATTTATTATGCATGTCAGCAACTAGTAGAGCTATGAAATGAGTAGTACAACAAATCTCACAAATGCATATTCTCCTCGCTTACTCAGTGTGATCTTCTAGTCTAAAGAACAAGCGTATGGAGATCCATAATAACGCGGCGGTAAGCTGCTTTGGCGACAATAAATGCTTTTTCGAGATTCGGTCTTGCGTAAATAATTTTAAATAGTTCACTCATGCTTGTACACTTTTTTCTTCGTTCGTCATCCACATTTCACTCGCTCATCAACCCACCCTTACTAGTACTAAACCTAGTTTGCGATGCATGAGGTGGGTGACATAGCATGAGATTATAAGAGGCGAGGTGTTAATATGATATATTTATTATTAAACATAGTATTCACACAAATATTTCTGTACCCTATGCTGAATAGTATAAGTGATAATGATCCTTATTATATAGGTGAGAGGAGTGTCATGGTTAGTTTTATGTATATACTCGCTTCTCAACAGTCAATGTTTATATTTAATAGGTCCCTTCAACTACTTAAATATCATTCTGCCTCCCTTTCTGTGAAAATTTTTTTGAGACTCACTCACCGTCCACATAAGAGTATTTACGTTTCTAATAGATTTTTAATAGTTAGAATCCATATATATTATAAAACACTATCGACGCTGCAGAGTCAGTTGTACCTATATATATAATTAGTCTTACGTAATCATACTCTCGTTAAGCTATATATATATATATATATATATTAATAATATATAATAATATATATATATATATATATATATATATAAATATTATATATATATATAATAATATAATAATATATTATATATATATATTAATATCATATATATATATATTAATATATATATATATATATTATAATATATATATATATATTATTATATAATATATTTTATATTATTATATATTTATATTATATAATGTGAGCTAATATAAATCTTGAATGACTATTGTATCCTACCATGTATCTATAATACCATAAATGAGTTAAATAACCCATAATTCTGAATTCATCTACAGAATTGGTAACAAGCGAGTGGTAAAATATAATTTCCTTAGTTTTGTTTGCCAATTACTTCACATTTATCGAGTTATCGGTACCGAGTTAGTAAGTTTGACAAAGAGATTGAAGTGACTCAATTGAAAGAGCAATAGAAAATTAATCTATATAACGATCCTAGAAGCCGAGTTCATTACTATCATCAATCCTCTCCACTATGATTCACAGGGGATGAGTAGGTAGAATTATATAGCCCCTCACCTAATCCCGTCAGATAAAGCCTCTAGTACAAGTAGAAGTCGAGTCATAATATATAATCATGAGTCCAGGTAAATTTTATTTCAAAATGAATTTAGTATTAAAAGCAAATGGAACAGAACTCCAAATAATAACAATTGCATTTTAACAAATACTATTTTTTATTTATGTTTTTTTTTTGAGTTGGAACTATTATAATCATTATTAAAAGTGTTTAGTGATCGAGTTAATAATATATAATAATAATAATCAATAAATTATATCAATTACCTTCTTTTTAATAAGAATTATAGTAATAATTTAATAAATTATAATGCAATCTTCAATGTGGATAAAATATAATCATTAATATATATATAAATAATATATATAATAAATTATAATAAAATATAATAATATATAAATACTTATATATCAAATATAATAAAGGTAGATGGCATGGAAAAAATTAAATTGTATATTATTTATTCAACTGATTTTTTCACCTTCATTGATTTTTTTCTTATATGAGTTTCTATTTTTAATTTTTTAAATAATGAAGTGCTTTTATTATTTTTTTTGTTAGTATTTTAATAATGGTGATTTTAAACTTCAATCTAGATAATAAAAATTATAATAATAATATCAATAATATATATATAGCAAAGGCTACCTTAATAACTGTTTGAACACATTATCTACACACTCATATATAAAAATGTCATACAATAGTATACATAGTTTATCTCCAAAACACATGTATTCTTTTATATTACTGATTATATAGTAAAATTAATAACACAATATTCAAAAAATTATAACACTTTAAATGCGTTATTAGAGTTATTCTTATATATATTCATACTATATATTATATTCATTTATTGATACATTAAGTCACTACTATAATTGGGACCTCTTTTAAAGATTTTGTAACCTACATACGCATATATAGGTACCAAGTTGATAAAATTTATACTTTATACTACATAATCATCTAATAAAAAGTATATTTAGTTTTATTAAAACTAATATATATTTCGCGTGCGTCAACGAAATTCATCAAAAAATAATTAACATAAATACTAATAAAAATATACAAAATAAATAAAATAAATCAAAAATTGATTTTTATTTTACTAACTAAAATCAAAAATATTATACTATACCCAGGTCTTCTTTGAAAACAGGAATCGAAATATTAGGTATAATATATGCACTTAGTATTATATATATATAATAGAAAGAATATATATTAATTTAAAAAGATTATAAATGGGATGAGGGTTAATAGCCATTAACATGTCAATTAAATATATTCAATTTACATGTTTTATTTATATTATATAAAAATATGAGAATTACCATTATAATTAGATAGAAATAACTTAGGATTATTAGGAGGTGAAGAATTATATTATTTATAAATAAAAACTCATAAAAGATACTACGAACTAAAAGTATATTAGTTTATATAATCATTATAAAATATAAAAAATTATTAATTCTACATTAAAGTTATTTACTATAAACTACAATCTAAGAATAATATATGATAATAAGATATAAATAATAATATACTAATTAACTTTCAATTATATATCAAAAAAAGGTGACGTGCAATCAAAAAAAGCGTAAATAAACATTTTAATTATATTACGAGTAATTCGCACAGATAGTGCAAAGATTACCGCTAGTTATTCATAAGTACGATACTAATCTGCAAATCATAATTCCAGAGTTAACTCCAGCACTAACACTAATTAATAATATAGTATATAACTATATCAACTCATCACGGGATAGCGAGAATCATAGTCGAGTCTAATGAGAGACTAGCGACTAAGAGAGAAACTCAATAAATGAGAGCGGTCAATGTTGCCCTACCTCGATCTATAATAATAATAATAATAATACAATACTAATAATAAGAATAATAATAATAAATAATATAAATAATGATAATAATAATAATAATAATAATAATAATAATAAATAATAATAATATAATAATAATAATATAATAATAATAATAATAATAATAATAATAATAATTAATAATAATATTAATAATTAAATAATAAGTGCTTGTGTTTCCAACGTTGTTTTAAGGTACGATGTTTGAATACGGGTGCCTGATTTTAATCTGCCTTCGGTTTTTTCTAAATCACATAAAGATTTTGAGATATCACATAATTCGCCAGTTCAAATAACAGCAATTTATGGTCATTTTTTTGAAGAGCTGAATAGACTTACAGCCAAGAATAAGGTAAGATACAAGATACAATGATACTGAAAAATACATTTTATGATTTGTAGCACAAAGGTGTGATAGTGAATGCATATAAATGTGAGTGAATGCTTAATATTTTAGAATTGACATGTGAAATTAAGGAAAATATGTACAAAAATGTAAATTGACAATAGTGATGTTACATTTGCATAAACGACATCTTCTTTGACGATCTCCGATGTACAGCTTGTGGAATATCTCTCATCAAGGACCAGCAGTAATCTGCCATCATGTTGGTGTCCCATCGGCCTTGGTAGCGCTCTTCCATGACTTTAATGTCTTGATGCAAGCGTTCACTTTGCTCTTCGCTCACGTGACCCAAGTTATCTGGAAAGTCGTCCAAGTGACTATGCAAGTTGTGAACTATGATGTTCATTCTACATTCAAGTGCTTGGAAACTCAAGAGTAGCTCCTCCACAATTTCTCGGTATTTTCCGCTTTCCTGTTCAAAAGGACATTCCGTACCACATCAGAGAATGCATTCCAGGTTCTAGCCTCTGCCGCAGTCATTGTTGCAACAAAGTGTGGATCCCTGATGAGTTCTCTTATTTGAGGGCCATCAAATATTCCTGCCTTTTCCCTCTCGGCACTGAGACTTGGAAAGACTGAAAAAATATAGCTGAAGCAGTCTCCATTGTGATCAAGAGCTTTGACGAATTGCTTCATTAACCCAAGTTTTATGTGTAGGTGGGGAAATACAATTTTATCAAATAGAGGCTCATTCTTGATATTCTTGTCACCAGGCTTCAAACTGATTCTTGGTGGCCAGGTCTTTATCCTCCAGTGCTCTAATGTAGCCCTACTGCCCCAGTGGCACAGGAAACAAGGGTGTTTAGTGCAACCTCCTTGCTGCCACGACAGAAAATTAATCATTTTCAAATCCACACAAATTGACCATCCATGAAGATGGTATTGCAATCTATCTAGAATTTTATTAATGTTGGCCTACTCTTCTTTCACTTGTACAGAGTGTCCTATTGGGATTGAACCATATATATTTCTGTTGTGCAGTAACACATTTCATACTTCTTTTACTACTGTCAATAAAAGTATCCAGTCACTTGAATCACATGCGAGCAGTCCCATATTGAGAAGAATTCCTTCAACATCATTGCAATAAACAAGATGACCATCTGAATGGAAGTACTTTCGCAGTGCTGCTCCTTTTTCTTTCAGCCTGGAAGCCAACAAATCAGCAGACTGCTTAGGCAAATACAAATCTCTTACCAGATCATTCAATTCAGGCTGACTAAACATAGCAATTGTATCCGAATCTGCAACAAATGGCGTTTATTCGGCCAGAGCAACATTCTCATCATCTGTAGAAGAAGGTAAATTGATATTTTCAACTCAATCTTCGATTGCTCAGTAAATACAGGCACAGGTATTTCCTCACAGTGTTCAACTGGTCGTCTAGTAGATGGGATATTTGGGTATTGTAAGTGGTGTTTCTTTGTCTTATTGAGACCTTTTGCATTGATAAGGCAGAAGTAGCAGCCATCCAAATGATTTGTTGGTTCTCTAAAAACCATAGGCACACCAATCTCAGCTTAGCATTTTTTCCTTTAGAGACCATGATCGCAAAGTTTCAACACACGTTTTGCACACTTTGTGAGGAGCCCAATATTTGTCTTGGTCTCCCAGTCCTACTTTAAATTAGGCAAGACACACCCTCTTGACAAAGGTATTATTGTTGCGCCTTTGATCCTGCAAAGTAAAGCTCCCACAGATGTGGTAGAAGATATCTGTGTCATTACCAGGGTTGTGGAGTCGGAGTCGGAGTCGGAGTCGGAGTCGCGGAGTCGGGGAGTCGGTAGTTTTGAAGAGAGTGGAGTCGGAGTCGGAGTCGGTGTCGGAGTCGGAGTCGGAGTCGGAGTCGGAGTCGGAGTCGGAGTCGGAGTCGGAGTCGGAGTCGGCAATTTTGAAAAGGGTGGAGTCGGAGTCGGTAATTTGAAGAGGGTGGAGCCGGAGCGGGTCGAGTCCGGCGTATTTTCAAGAGTTGTAATTTCAAAAGAGTGTAGTCGGAGTCGGAGTCGGAGTCGGAGTCGGAAATTTTTTCAACCGACTCCACAACCCTGGTCATTACGACATCTCCTTCTTTCGGATGTTGTAGCAATTGTTAGATCACAACCTGCAAATGAAAATTATTACATAAACTATGATATGCACACAAAAGGATTATATGTAGTAATGTAATAAATTGTGAAATGTACATTAAATTATATTAATAAACACACTATTGTCCAAATACAGCACTATTTTTTATCACAATGTTAATTTCGGGTAAAATCCATGAAATAGGGTTGCCTATTGCATAGAAATGGGATGTGATAGAGAAAATCTGAGATCAGAATTGGAATCAGCCTCCTCGAATTAGTAGTATAAAACAGTTGAAAAAGTCCTTGCCAGAAAAATATGCCATTTTGTAGACCAGAGTTATAATAATAATAATAATAATATAATAATAATAATAATATAATAATAATAATAAATAATAATAAAATAATAATATAATAATTAATATAATAATAATCAATAATAAAATAATAAAATAATAATAATAATAATAATAATAATAATAATCTCTTAGTATGTTAAATTTTTCATTTATTTCCAGTCAGAAACAAACTTAATTTTTGAAGTGGGTATTTAAACTATCTCCTTTTTAATTTTCTCTTTTTTATATTCAATAATGCGCCAAACCACCTCATAAACTCCCGCCCTCACGAAATATCTTCTACTCAAAACACACTCGGATGAAATAGGCAAATATCTCACTCCCTAGAGTAACATCCGGGCATCACCCGGAACTTCCAGAGGACAGACACAAGTTTCGACTCGAAGAAGATACATCTCCACTCTGATGCAGATGACTAATAGAAGCTGAAAACTGTCGAACACCTTCTGCTGAGGTGCCCCACCCTACGGCAACTTGCTCTTATCAATCTCCTCCCTGAGATACCAGTGGCTCCGCCCGGTGGAGGTTGCTGGGTTTTTGGAAATGACATGGACCCCTCCCCAGGAGCTCAGGGGAGCAATATATATATTTAATATATATATATATATATATACTATATCATATACTATATATATATATATTATATTATATATTATATATATATATATATATATATATATTTATTAATAAAAAATGTGTGTGTGAGAGGAGAGAGAGAGAGAGAGAGAGAGAGAGAGAGAGAGAGAGAGAGAGAGAGAGAGAGAGAGAGAGAGAGAGAGAGAGAGAGAGAGAGAGAGAAATAGAAGCTGAGAGTTTGTAAATTTCTGATGATACTAAATTAACTGCTTCTATTTGAAATCTTGAGGGATGTATTAAAGTTGGGAGTACTTCACATTCGCAAATCATATAAGGGTTTTAATTATGACGTTAATAGGAAATGAATGGAGATTGCTGCTACGATGAAAATGAATTAGTGACGCTTTTTAGCAATTTGAAATTGTCAGAGCATTGTTGAATTTAGAAAAATAGGTAACAAAATTATAGCAAATATAATCAGTAATGTTGCTTACAAGAGTAAAAAAGTAATTTAATAGTTATGTTAGATCATTCGTTGAGTACTGTGTAGAAGTTTGAAACCCTTACCTAAGAAATTATTTTGAATCGCTTAAGGAGGTGCAATGCAAAGCTACCAAGAAATATAAGCTGTTATATGAGGTTGATCAAATTGGGCAGATTTTCAACGAAAATGCGGTTTATTCTATGGAATATAATTCAAAGATATAATATTTTTTTGATCTCTCACTTTTAATTAGTGAAGTAAATTCTTCAAAAAAGACTATAATGAGAGAACTGGAAATCACAATATATAAATTAAAACGGAAAGCATTTTGTCAGATTTGAGAAACAACTTCATCAGAAACCAAGAAGTTCAAGTTTAGATTTCTTTGCCTCTGGATGATAATTATACCTTATAGTTCACTTGCAACTTTTAAAAATAGGTTGAATAGGCATGCATAAAAATGATTTGAGTATTGTATGGTTAATAATACTAATAATAATACTAATAATAATACTAATAATAATAATAATAATAATAATAATAATAATAATAATAATAATAATAATAATAATAATAATAATAATAATAATAATAATAATAATAATAATAATAATAATAATTTATTTTGTTTCAATGAGACATTGTTTTGAGCTGTTTGCCTTGCAAGTTAAAAAATAAAAATAAAAAGTTGCATACATAAATTTATCGTAAGTTGAAATCTGTGTTTGGCTATTGTGTATTTACATTAATTTATTATCCTCTTTTTAATTCAAATGGCGTGTACTAAGAGGTAAAACAGTAATGGTCGCAGAAGCAATTTATTTAAAAAAAAAAATTAACCTCTTTATTGTTGCGCTAAACTGCAAGTGTTAAGTGTTAAATTCCTGCCGGAATTCCGGTACACCTCTAATATATATATATATATATATATATATATATATATATATAATATATATATAATTATATAATCTGTGTGTGTTTATTCATACATCTATATATATTATTGTGATATTTATATATATATATATATATATATATATTTTATATATATATTATATATATTATATATATATATATATAATATATAATATACATATATATATATATATATTATAGTATATTAGCTTTTTCAAAATGCATTCACAGCAACTGTGTCGTGCTTCATTCAAACACTAATAGCACTGTAGTTCACACCTAATTTTTAAATTATTCTTGTAGTAGATGACAAATGAATATACCGTTGCTTGACTGTTTTCCCAGTGAAAGCTTTGTGC
>JABUQX010057794.1:0-25000 GCA_015478945.1 Trachelipus rathkii
ACTTAAATAAATTTATGTATATTATTATTATAATATACAGTTACTCAAAATCCCTTTCAGTTTCTATTAAATTTGTAATAGGGAAATATTGGATATATATAATATATTTACAATCCTTTTTTAACAAAATAGATTCTCCAACCATCAAAAAAACTGAATAACAATATTCATTTACTATATATATCAGCACGCTTTTATCCCTCGTCTCATTACTACAATAACACTTAATATAATATCTATTAAACTACCTTAGTATTTGGTAAACACAATTAATACTATGTTCAAGGTTAAAACTCTTTATTCTATAATCAAAACACATGGTCTAATATAAGTACTATGGGATGTCCCTTTATTATCTCACCACTTAATCCTTGGCCTAATATAACTAATCTTCACTTATATATGAACTTTTTAAAGTAAATCTATATAGTCAACACACCTTCTTCGACCTTCACCGGTAAAAACATCATACAGCACCTTAATGTAATATGAGATACAAAGGATTTAAGTGTTTGGCATAGCACTGCTCTGCGTAGAAAAGTGCTTAAAAAGTTAGACTTAATTTATTATTGTTGTCCTACCCGACCTGATAGCGATAGCTGTTACACGCTGGCGGTTTGAGTCTAATCAATCTACTCCTTAAAAGATTTCTTATTTAACTTGTCGATTTATAATTAATAATAATTAAATGGCAAACTAGAACGCTCACCTGATTTAATACCTTTCGGGTATTCACTTTTTTAGGGACTCCTATTTAAATAATGTGTGTTTCTCGAAAGCCTTTTTTCGTATGTTAATATCACATAATCTCCTTTAACACAGGTTTAATTGGTAAATCATACCATAACTTTATACACCGTCTTGAATTCCTCTATTTTCGATCTTTGTCCTCTTTTAAACTACCGATAGTGTACGCTCCTTCGTACAATCTTTAAATTTGGGGTACCTATTCGTATGAACGTTAATTCCCTTTTGATTTTGTTGGAGGGGAATTTCATATTCGTCAGGCCGGGTTCTCTCTCCTCTACCCGATTCGCCGGTACACTGAATTATATTTAGATTTGAATTTGACTTCAAAGTCCTTTCTCGATATAACCCTCCAAATTAAAATACACTAGCAACAGCCATGTTATCGCACTACGTTAACTCTTCGCAGTCAAAAGCGTGGAGACACATATATTATTCTCACTCGAGGATGCCAATTCCTATAACGTGTTTTCACAGCGCTCTCACTTACATTGATTATTAATTCAACTCATACTGTGGACGTCTTTACCTAATTCTGTCTGCTTTTATTATACCATTACGTCCGCTTAACGGCATCATAACTTTTTGCAAGATATTATCCTTTCACTTATTTTTACATGACACAATGTATACCTTCTTTTTCAGCCTCTCACACTCTAGGTCAAAATAACATGATTACTTGTTTTGTTTTAGGAGAAAGAGACTAGATTGTATTACATAGACACGTTTTTTGAATGCTTTCACATTTGGAATGTGTATATGGTAGTATGCCACAAGATATTTGACCATATGGCTGGGCTCCAGCTGAAACATGTGGGAGAACCATAGTGGGCACATTTAGTTTCGCATTTTAACGAAACGTGTTAGGCTAAAATTGATAAACTTGTGGATTCTTTAGCCACGCCGCCGGGACGCGTAGAAACGTCGCAATCTTTTTAGGACTGTTCACGAAAAAAGTCATGGTACTCATGTACAGACGCGCTCCGAATGGATTCATTTATTACAAACCACACTTGCTTGTTATCCTTTGTAATGCAAATACATTAATATAATTTCTTTATCAGATTAATGCAAAGTGGTGGGGTTGAAAATATAATGCACATACACGTATTCTTCTATCATTTACAAAATTTAAGCTCATGGAGGGCAGACTTATTATACTCTATAAAAATTAAATTAAACAATGAGGTCACTTTACAATCACATATTAAAGAAGATTTAACCGGATTGTGGCATATTTTGGCGATTCAAATACAGATTTTAAACTCACACTAATTACAGTAATTTACAAGACAAAACAATAAGAACGTAAGGGAATTATTAATAAACTCAAATTGCCTCATCAACTTTCTCTAGATTAAATAGGAATGAATAATTCATCTAAAGAAATTATGATGAAATTTTGTTGTGGATTAAGATGTACAGATGATGGTAAAAGTAAATGTATTAGTGGGTCGGTTATTATCATTTTTAAAGAAAGGCTGTTTCTTTTTTTTCGAAGTAGGCTGAGGCCCACAATACATTATTGTTTTATTGTTTAAATTTTTATATGTGCCAACTCTGGAAACTTGATAACTACTATTTAATATTTATATGTTTTCTTTTATAGAGATGATATATGATTTTATTTAGGCCTTTTGTAATAATATATTTTAAAAACTTTATCATTATCTCTTTAAGTATAATTTCATCTCTCATAGTCTGTTTGATACTAAATAAAATCGTCACGAAATAGCGCTATATGTGTATATAGATGTGTGGGTGAATAAAGTGTATTTATACAAATTATGTGAAAAGTATTGTATATACTACGACAGGAATTATTTATTACACTCTATTCTTAGAGTGGTTTTCTTATATATTCCGAGTTCACAGGTATAAACTTGAAAATTTAGAGGGATAGAGCAATAATCATTAAAAAATAAGAATATTAATATAGATTAATAAATATTTACTTACAATAGTGATATATATAGAGTAGGTATAATTACATATATTAATATATATATTATATATAGTATAATCTATATATATTATATTTTATATAAATTAATAATATTATTATTATTATATTTATCTTAATATTAATTATAAATATAAAATAATATTAATAATTAATATATACATATACAATATATATATTTTTTATTGGTTAATTTGTTAACTTATCTTACCTACATTATAACTAAAATATATTTTGTGGGGCAACATTAAAAGTAAGTTGGGAAAGGCTAATGTCTTTGTTTGGTTTCCCATTTAATTGTTATTCTTTAATTAATCTTATTATTATTATTATATTATTATTAGCTTAATTATTATTGATTATTATTAATTATTAATTATTATTAATTATTGATATTAATATTTATTATTATTATCATCTCTTCCTCCCACAGATTGTGGTATAGGTGTGCAGTATGCACGGAACAAAAATCTGTTGACTCTCTTGTTGTTTGATTAGGAAGGAAAGCGAACTTTGTTATTTCTTAATGAGTCAGTCGAGAGAGCCATGGATAAAAAAAATCAACCTTAGGATGAATTCATGGGACTAATTTTAATACCATCGAAGTACGTATCCCATAAGGTAAGCAGGTTTGCTCTATGACGCCTAATAGAAAACAATATAAATAATCACTTGATAAAATACAAAAATATTACTTTCGGCGTTTTCATTTTTTAGAACCTATATTTTTTATATTAGATATATATATATATAGATTACTATTTATATATAGTTATATGATTATATTATAGTATATATATATATATATATATATATATATATATTATATTATACTTTGAAGAATAACCAACATGGCGCGTGGCAGGATTTCAATTAGGGGGGGCAAGGTTGAGTGATATATATAAAGGAAAAATATTATAGTTATATATATATATAGTATTTAGTATTATATCTATACTATATATATATATTATGTATATAATATATATTTATCTATATAATAATATATATATATAGTATATATAGTTATATATATATAATATATATATATATTATATTATATAATATATATATATACTGTGTGTGTGTGGGGTGGTGTGTGTGTTTTTGTGTACGTACGTATCTCAGTGTATGGGTTATATCACAGGAGAAAAAAGTTAATTCGGTTATAAAAATATACAAATAAAGTCTACAACAGTTGTAAAAATTGTACAAATTTCTGGAATAATGTTTAGGTCATTATGACCGAAATTCACAGTTCCTTCATGTGCGAAACTCAAGAAATATACATCTTTTTTTTCATATTTTTTCCCGGCCGTTTCTCTTGAATCTACTGTTCTACCTCGCCCATGCCCGCGCAGCCTTTGACCGTACCCCCTGACAACGCAATAGAGTTCAGCTTGCCAAAAAAACCTTTTTATAAGACACAAATCCAATCGTTTTGGCCAAGTGGGTTCAAGAAGACTTCAAAGTGCCCCAGAAATGTCTTCTCGAACCAGAGTCATGTTTTTCAACCGATCCGAAAACTCTTACATCCGCTATAGGATAACTGGTTTCGTTGCCTGTCAAATGCCGCATTTCATCCCAAGATATGGGTAGATCAAAAAAGAATTATGCAACGCGCGAAATGCATGGTTTTTTATGATAGATGTCACACAAATTGGATTAGTTTCGATTTTGAATCATCGGAGACGTCCAGACGGAATTTTCTGCCCTTGAATATGTTCTTTCAATTCCACATCACCCCATTCTTATTCGCAGCTGAATCAGGTCTTCAAAAATTCCCTCATGCAGGTCTTTACCTCTTAAGGTAAGTCATGGGTTCTAAAAAAAATTATGGTTTTCAAATTGCTGTAATATGTTCTTTTATTGTTCTGCAATTTATTTTTTGATCGTGTTTTGTCTGCAGCTGATGTCGAACGGGTTCACTTTCCGTCCATATGATTTAACGGCTTTGGCAGCCGGCAAGTGCAATCGGACATACTGAGGAGTTCTACGGAGAATAATGTCAGAAAGAAGCCACTGTAATAAAAGCACAAAACTGTTGACTTTAAGGTTCCAGTATGAAAAGGAAACACATTTAAAATGTTAGAAAAAATAATGTATATACGTTTATACCTTGTATTAATTAGTAATACTGACTATCCATTTCTATAGATTTGATGTATTTTTTCAGTTTTTCTACTCAAAAACCCTTAAGAACTCCATTTAGTTGTACATAAAGGTTCATATTTTTTTAGATACCAAGATTTAGGGGGGGCAAGTGCCCCCCCCTGCCTTACTGCCCCAATGAGTCGCACCAGACACTATGATATTACTAAGACTCTACCATGGGGGAAAACTGCTGATGGCTAATTTAGTGATGATAGCTGAACAGCTGATTTACGGCTATTTGATTTGCAATATAATGGCAAGTTTTAGGGATAAATGGTACACCAATTATCACTAAAACTTGCGCCATAGAGTTTCCCTGGCAAGTGTTTGTAGTGACTATTATGGTGTTGGTGGTATTCTTATATATAATATATTATATATATATAATATATATATATATATATGTATATATAATAATATATAGTATATATATATATATATAATATATATATATATTATATTATATATATATCCAGCGCTGGGCGCGCCTATAATTTTTTTAAGTGCGCCTGCGCCTATGCGCTATGCCGCCGGACTAGGGCGCTTAGCGCCTATGCGCCTATATTTTGGTCACATCAATGCGCCTAGCGCCATGCGCTATGCGCGCTTTGCGGCCTACGACTTTTCAGCCGGCTGGTGGAATGTTCGCTAAAATTTATTTGCAAAGTAGAACTTTCAGTGCGATAATAAAGCATGTTTTTATAAGGAGAGAAATACACCGTTTATTGAGATTTTTTGGTAGGATTAAAACACGTGTAATGCTGATATCGTGTGGGGGGGGGAGCGGTGGGCGTGTGTGCGGGGGTGGGGCGTGCGGGGGGGGGGGTGGGGGGGTGCGGGGGGGGGGGGGTGAGGTGGGGGTGGCGGGGGGCGTGTGTGGGTGTGTGCGCGGTGAGGGGAGTGCAGGGCTCGGGGGTGTAGGGTGCGTGTGCGAGGGTGTGTTGTGTGTGTGTGTGATTATTGGTTAGAGGTGGGTGTGTTAGGAGTGGTGTGCGGGGAGGGGGTGGGGGGTGTTGCGCGGGGGAAGTGGGGGGTGGTTGTTGTTATTTTGTAGTTATGTTAGAGGGTGTTGAGGTGGCGGGTGGGGAGAGCGGAGGGGGTGGGTAGGTTAGTAGTATGGGGTGTGTTTGGTTTTGTGTTGTGTTTTGTGTATAGTCTTATAAGTATTTTTTTACTTATAGCGTATATATCATATATAATATCGTGAATGGGGGGTGTAGTTGGGGGTAGGGGGGGGTTAGTTTAAGGGGGGTGTTTTGTGGTGGGGGTGGGGGGATGTATAATATTATTATTTATTATCATTAGATTATTATTATATCAATATATATATTTATGTATATTTTACTATATTTTTATACACTGTTTTTTTTTTATTAAAAAATTAAATATTTTCATGGTGTTACATTTTCCAACTTTTAGCGAAGAAAATTCTTTTTTTTTGTTCATTGTGAGTGTATAAAGAGTTTGTTTTTTGTTTTCTGTGTGTTGTGTTTATGTTGTTTTTTGTTTTTTTTTTTTTTTTTTTTTTTTTTTTTTTTTTTTTTTTTTTATTGTGAAGTTAATTTTTTGTTTTTTTGTCGTTTATCTTCGGGTCTAAAATAACTTTTGTTTTCTCCTATTTCTTCTTTTTAGTATCTTGTCAAAAAAATCGGGTAAACTATCTCCTACCGACATGTGCCTACGAATTGATAGTGCGCAATAGGCGCATAGGCGCAAGCGCACTCGCAACGCCCAGGCTCGTGAGTATATATATATATCAGTAGTATATTACGTACATAAAAGAAAGTGTATAATCAGCTCAGATATACTACGTTATATTATATTTATAATTATAACTATATATAGTTATATGACACTATATATATATATATAGTATATATATAGATTATATATATATTATATATATATATATATATTATTATGTAGTTAATATATATATTAGTATATATATATATATATAGTATATTATATATTATATTATATATTAATATATATATACCCTTAAGTATATAATTATATATAATATATATATTATATATTAATAGTTAATATAGTGTATAGTAATAATATATAGTATTATATTTTACATTATTTCGTTAACCAATAAGGATAGATGGGTTTGCAATTTTGATTTTTTTTTATTGGTTCCTATGGGCGTAATAGGGAAATTCCTGCATACCTTATGGGATATGATGGCTTTTAATCACTTCCAAAAACAACCCTTTGTCTGTATACCTTATAGATAACCGATGGGTTTAACATGGGTTTTTTCATTTCATTGTTTCCTATAGGCGTCATAGGAATTCCGAAAAACATAAAACCTTTATGGAAATTATCCTATAGCGGATTTCACAATATTTACTTATAATACGTGCATTATCGGGGTCTTCATAGGGCAAAGCAGTCGTCCTATTTGGAAATAAGTTCATTTGGTTCCTTAGGGCCAATAGGAAATGCAATAGGAACCAATGAAATTTTTTTGCTGGGTTGGGTGTGTTGGATTATGATGGCTTTGGTGAACCCTGTTATAATTTGGAATGTTTTCTTGGCGGGGAATCATGATGGGGAAGCATAGTTAAGTTTAAGACTTACGAACTGTTTGTATGCAATAGTCACAGTGGTTGATTCATTACTTAAGGGGGAGATCCAATATTCGGTTCACGATAAGCCCAATTTTCAATTTCCCTCCCCCATAAGAATGGACATAAAATTCGGAAATTATTCAGCCGTATATTTGACACTACTATAACAACCACCAAACAGTAGCTTTTTTATTCCTGCACCTACCCCCTTAAAAACGTACGTTATTATTAAGATTGTATTTTCTGTCTGTAGTCATCTTATCTGAATTTTATTCATTTTTTCACAAAAATCACCATGATCTATTTTGACAATTATTGTTCGTGATATCAACTTTCCAAAATGTTTTTAGAGAAAATGAACTTCAAACTTAGATAATATAATATAATTGGAGTCATTCTCCAATTTACCGCATACTCAATATGCATACGATTAAGTAACTTATCTATCGATTTATTTTGAGTTTATGTAGCTCAGTAATGTCCAATCTCAAGAACCATCACACACTTTTTTTGGAATTATTATAAATGAACAATTGCGTGCTACATTTTTATTTTATGTTCGTGAGTGAGAAGTGGATGAAAATTTTCAGAAGCATACTGTAAGTCGGTAAAGAGATCACACCAGATTATTTACTTAGAACAACTTCTTTTATATGAGCGAATAATTCGTTTTAGCCTTTGCCCTGTTTCAAAATTTAAATCAATAAAAAATTTTTGAAAATGTTTGTAAGCGATTGGACCTATTATTTTTATTACAAAAAAACAATTTCTAAGTAAAAAGATCCCTCCTAGTGGCACTTAATTAATCAAGATACTATATATTTATACGTAAGTAACATTTCTTATGCGATGCAATGGTACAATATAAAAATATCTCTATTGTTCATATGAAAAAGTTTTGAAATTATTTGAAAAGGGAAAAATTTATATATATTTTTTTTCTATACTCGTACCGACAACATAAAATATTTCAGGGCTTTTTATAACAAGTCTGTGACTAGTAATTCACATCTTTTCTATACTCACTTAGATAAATTTTTTGAATATCTATGAATGCTCGCTATTAGAAAAAAAAATTACAAATTTATTATTTTTGAAAATTTGTACCATAGAAACAATTCCACAAACTAATGCATATTTATGAACTAAAGATAAATTATTACCTAAGTAAAAAAAAAAAAATATAAAAAAAAAATAAATTTTTTGGTTAGGGACAAATTTATTTATATTCCTCATTTTTTTTTCTCACCCTTATTCTTAAAAACTCCCTTTACCATAATACTATATATACCCTTCACTAACCCTTCCATGTATGAAAAAGAAGAGCTGAAAAAGTTCTATAATCACACATTTACAGCTCACGCACAAGAACAAGGAGATATTTGGGATCTAATCGCAATTTTTTCATTTTAGAAACAAAAAAAGTGTTTTTGATGAAATATATAGGAAATCATACGCTGTAGGCAGCGAAAAACTCCAATAAGAGAGAGAGTGCGAGATGTCATACCTTTTCAGGTTGTCATTGAGGATTTGGTACTGGACTCATCTTATTCGCCATCTATTTCGAATTCTCGAACTCAAATATTGCCAAGAAAAATAATGGAATGTCGTGAACTGACAAGACAATTGATCTAATAAACATGAGCTTTTGAGCATATACTTGTATAAATGGGTGCTAGAAATACGTATATGACTAACGAGATGTACAACAGTAAAACCACTTTAAAAACGTCAGTATTAAGAATAGGTGTGGGTGAAAAGTCTTACCACGATATATAAGGTTAGGTTGTATCTGTAAGGTCAAAATATTCGTGACTGAAATAATAATTCCGATATAATTTTATTATGATCTTCATTTTTTTAAAAAGAGGTGAATAATTTGAGTATTTAAAGCATGATTGATACATCAGAATATTTTGAGTAAATTCATATTCTCTCCATAAAAAGAGGGAAGAACTTAGAGTATTCTAGGGTCTTTTGTTGCTCAGATTATTATATTTATATGACTGAGAAATTTTCATATTAATTCGAGGTGTCTGAGAAGCGTGTGATTAAATGCTTGTGATTGTTGCACATGAAAATTATTTTGCTATTCATGCGCCTTAAATTTATAGAACCACCATAATGCATAAATGCTGATACATCAATATTTTTTTTGGAAAAGGATAATCAAAATTTTATCCAGGAGGAATTTTAAATAGATATAATCATTGCAAATGAGCTGAAATGCCTTCCTCCTGTTGGACCTTTGATCAAACACCAAATAAAAGTCAGCTAACTCGAGGGTTATAATGAGAGACACACATATACGGATAATGCATAGATACACGTATGAGATCAAATCGAGTATGGTTATAAACTAACCCAAACACAAAATTTTGAGCCACTCAACAAACAGTTTTTCTATATCACTCGTATCGAGATCATCCTACTATACCACCACACACTCAACAAACATTCATCATAAGTAAAAAAAATACACATAACTCCACAAAAGCTAAGAACAACAAAATCTCTATCACATCAGCCCCATACACACAACAGCCGATCTCAACTCTGCGGTTACTTCAAAACGTACTTCATTTCTATAGATATTATAACTCTTACCGTTCTAATTCTGTTGTAGTCTTATTCCATTTTTTACCACTATTATACTTCTATCAAATTTTATATTGTGTTATGTTTGAAGATGTGGTCTTGTACACTGCATATTGCTGCCGTGCTCTCTGAGAGGATGTGGTAATAGCGCTACAATTCACCACACACACATTACGGCCCGCACATACCTCCACTTACTATACTGAAGAGTAGCTTTATTACCCCTCAACACACATCACACCACACACTATATATATTATAATATTATATATATTAATACTATATTTATAATTATAATATATAATATATATATAATATATATATATATATATATTAATTATATATATATATATCATTAATTATATATATCTATATATATATTTAATATAATAATATAATATATATATATAAATATTATATATAATTATATAATATATATATAATTATATATTTAATTAATATATATATATATATTATTATATACTATATAATTAATAAAGTATTAATATAATTTTATACGTTCTGAGCGTTTTAACTCTATATCTCATTAAAAGTATATAAGAAAGATATATATACGAGGTTACTGAAACCTGGAATATAATCTATTGAGGTATTCCTGACTCGAATAACCGACGTAGTTTTATTCAAGTATCGCCTTTAGTAATAGTAATTATATAGCGGGTATATACTATATCCCCCGAGAAGTAGCTCAAAATATAATGGTTCTTACGCCCGTATATTGATTGCGGTACTTTATCCGAGCTTGAAAATTCGAAAGATATTAGGCGTGTAATTTAAGGAGCGAGGTTGGCGAGGTAGCCTCCGAGTGTGATGACGTAATCTCGTCGTAGACGAGATTAACGTCCCCAGCGGTGGCGCCATCCCCTAAGTGAAATTGTTGGACTATATGGCTTTGATCACCTTAAAAAAATATATATATTTATCCATATAGGAGATTGGTATTATTTACGACTCAAAGTTGGTCCTGAAAATTAAATTGAAGATTTTATATAAACAGGTAGTTCCTGCAGACTGTCAATAAACGAATTCTTGTGCGGTACCTAAGTCCATTACAAGTTACCACACACGGATAAAGAGCGTGTAGGCGACTGACCCATCCGCTAGAGAAGTTAAAAAATATCAACGTAGATAAGGACGTGATAATTTATGATAAGTGTATACATTGAGAGAAGATAAGGAGTCTGTAATTCTTATAAGTTTGAGTTAGCTCACTGGTGCAAGATGGGCAGGCTCCGGTTTTGTATGCATGAGCTCTCATGCGCTTGTTCAGGATATCATAAATATTTTGTATTAATACATTAATATTGTTGGTTAAAAAATTTATCTGTGTTTACAGAACAAGATGTAGAATTCTCGATCGAGTGGAGTGATATTGTGCTGTAGGTTACCCTCTATCAACAGGCGGATGCGGGTTAGATGTCAGCAGGATCCCGGTGTCCAGAAGCGCATGTGTCGTACTCACAGACGTCGCGACAACAGGAGACGGATCCGGTGCGCCAACATTCTACTTCAACCCACAGACGTTGATTATGCAGCCCTAAATATAAACATCTCGTATTTTACAACATATTAACACTCAGTTTGGTTTGTTGTGTATATGATATTATTAAATATCCATCTATATTGAGTGGTGTGTGAGGGAATACTCGAGGTTAATTTATATGAATTTTTTCTCAGATATCATGCAAATGATAGTAAACATATAACACAATAGAGTGAAGTAAAAGTAGAAGTGAAATATTAATAATGTCTTTATTCCTTATTTGTGAGTTTATAGACTACAAATTATATACGTTTTATACAATACCTAAGCAGTATTTTGCATGTGAGAGTGATAATTAAATCACATTACTAGACAATCTCGAACCATGTGGCGGCTGATCATAATTGATTGCTAAATTGAGAATATTCTATAGTAATTAGAGTCAGATCAAGTTCAAATTGTGGTGTTAGATAAAATTTGTCATGTTTTTTAACATACCTAAATCACTAAAGATACAAGTGAAATCATAAACTTCACAAACTGCGTGACACAACTCTCACGATCACAAAGCCATGGTCAGTCTTAATTTGATACATTACTTGATCGCTAATTGATCTTAGTTGGAATATTCAGGACTGATATAGTTTTTACTAAATATCATTGTCTTTTACATACCCTCTAATATTCAGGGTGAATATTAGGCTAAATCAGACCCGAGCCCCATTTAACCCACAAACTGATATCATACATATCCATTCGCATGATCTAGGCATTGAATTACTCATATGGACTACTATTGTATTTATCAAGTCACATTCGAGCTAC
The DNA here is from genome assembly GCA_015478945.1 of Trachelipus rathkii. Lineage (NCBI taxonomy): Eukaryota > Metazoa > Arthropoda > Malacostraca > Isopoda > Trachelipodidae > Trachelipus > Trachelipus rathkii. Next base: position 12,374 of record JABUQX010057794.1, read on the forward strand.
CTCATTTTTGGATAAACATAACATCAACAAGCAAATCTCTCTGAGTAGCACTGTTACATTGAACTCGATATTCTAGTCTAAAAAGTAAACAAGCTGATGTTCTTATACACATCTAATAAAGACTTAGCTCTAGTCGTCTCTGAACTGAATATTATTCACACGAACCCTAGTGTATCAATGACGAACAAATAAACACTATTCAGTGAGGAGATAAAAGACTGTTTATATCGCACTCACACTAAGGTGTCCCACCTCACTTAACAATCAGTAACACACGCATAATAATCTATAAGCACAATAAAAGACCTGGCGTAATTACACCTAAACTTTGTCTCAGAGTCAACATAGCTCTATCAAAAAACAATGTTTATAGATATATATAGTATGTATACAATCATGGTACAGTGGAGTTTAACTCTAATTAATTTTCACAAATAACATGTGAGAGGTTTAAAGGTAGTATCATAGCTGATAGTGTTTAGTATTCTATATAAATCTTCCCAATCATTATTTTTCCTAGGATATACTTCTTATACAGTTATAATTTTAATTCTCTCCTTCCCATCCACCAATATAAGCTTATAATATTAATAGTGAGACTGAGTAACTGATAACTTATATAAATAATAGAAATAATGTACAAAGTAACAAACGCTAGCACAAGCTTACACACTGAATTAAACTGTTATACTAATTATAATCCATAATATTAAACGTTCTAACTATAATTATAGCAACTACAGAATAATAAGTAACTAAAATTGCTAATGCTCAAAATAACAGATATATATACATTAATCATAAACTTTACTTTCAGTCAATATATCTCTAACTAAATTATTATACGTTATAATTTACAAACACTTATAGACACATAGTAACATTTATGTTAGCCACCACACACCTCTACGCACTCACTACACTCAACCTTATATTATGTATCCGATTATAGATCAACGATTTATTTTGCAGAGCTCTTCAGCGCCGAACTATCACTCGCTCTCACCCCGTAACCACAAGTTATATGTACTAAAAACATATAATTCACTGAGGGTATCAGATATTTAACCCAAACAAACTATATAACACTACCTTACCGTATAAATAATTCATTAATCACCTCAACAAACTATATTGTCATACAATATAACAAAGTTTTTAATCCAACAATCACATAAATAAAATAAGTAAAAGTATATATTTTTACTCAAACATAACATAAAAATAAGTCCTTTGAATAAAATATGCATAGTAAAGTGTAATTGATTTTAACCTATTAGTGAATTTAAAGCATGTAAATCAAGTAAATCATAAATGCAACACAATCATAACTCGTTCCCCACTGTACACCACGGTATACCCCCTCCTATCCTATCTACATCTATATACCGTTATATCCATGATCTCTTTTTATGATCTATTGATTTCTAATGATTCAGGTTCAAACTATCGCAGTATCATTTCGGCCTATAACTAATAGTACAAATAAAATAACAGTTCTTTTATATTATACTAACTTCAAAACTGAAATATTATAATGCTAAAGTAAATCGATTAGTTTTCTTACATTAATAAATCGCTTAAACCATTAGCTATTTAACCAGACACCACGAGAATAAGAATATAATGAGCAATGAACAAAACCTACACGATCCCCAAACTCTCTTACGTCACGAGACTCAAACTAACTAAGAGCATGTGGAGAAACGAGGAGTTTCATACATACAAAGTAAAGGTACCCTTAGCACAGCGGTTAACCCACAAAACGATAACCTATTCACACTTTTTCCAAGCCTATCTCTAACATTTCAATGTTAATTTACATTAACACTATTGATTTACTCGCACTTTCGAGTCTCATTTCGGATAAACATAGCGGAGTAATCAGAAAAAATGATCTAAGAAAGTTCTTTACTATTCCATGGCTAGCTGGTCCTAGGTCCAGAGAAATCATTATTGCTTATACTATTAACATGTTTTTGTAAAACATTTAGATCAAAAAGGAGCTAATAACATAGTCACTTGAGATAATTGGCGAAACTGTAACGAATAAGTACAAAATCAATGTTACCAAAGATACCAATTATACCACTAACACAACATACAAAACAAATGTCTTCTTCTACAAATTATTATCTATACTGTATAAACTAGTTTCAAACATATACAAATAAGTTCACACCACTATAAACACACAATCTGTATAAGATATACTAATTCAATTTGGCATATCAAAATACATGTAATCTTACAATTTTCCATTTGAGAAGCTATACTTTATCAGGGAAAAATGAGTTAAAGCACCTATCTCTAACCTAAGTGTGAAGCGATTTAACTAGATAATATAATGGAGCATTTAACCATTGACACAGTAACATTTTAGTCAGATTCGGGAAGAAATGTATCATATACCTTTGTCCGTGATTTAATCACTACAAGAAATCCAACGAGAGATATAATGCGTAAACGTAACAAGAGAGCTTATATTTGTGCAGAACATATATGCGAGACTACAGTTGGCAGATGAATCTACTTATGAAGCACAAAATTATGGTTGAATATAGACTATTGAGCGAAGCTTCATCGCGTGATCTACCTATAGTCATATACGCTCAACAAAAATAATTTTTGCTAACACAGTCTATTATGGTAAGGATTTCAGATCAAGCATAGTCCGACGCTCCAATCTAGTTTCAGAGTGTTTAACATAAGGTCCCGCGAGCTAATAAGATGTGAACAGTTCATTTATATACTTGGGTGGACCTCAACAATCATCGGACGGAACGTGACGTGATTGCTGAACCTACAGTTGATTTTTTCAACCTTTTATTTGTGAAAAGCTAAACGAGTACGCGAATTTTCGACTAAGGCAGATAGGACCAGTTCACCAGATCATAGCATCTATAAAAGTAATTTATCTAATAAGATGTTTACCAAGTCTATTACACAAACCTAACACACCTTACATCCGATTGCGAATAAACTACTAACATTCACAAAGTTCCATAACTTAACAACTCACGTAGATAGTACCCCCACACTCTTTACCTAAGCAAGCGTACAAAAATAAACGTCTATCACACCGGAACTTATCTTTTATCAAGCGAGTAGAGTTATAGCTATAAAATCAATATAAAGTTGACTAAGTGGAGGGTCTAATGTTTCCATCACATTAACAGACTCACGCATTGATTATACTGGACGAATGCATCTCGAGTATCCGATGTTCGGGATACAATGAGGGACACATACCAATAAAATAAATGACAGCTGATGTAATTTATATACTAGAGACGATGGCTCCATTTGTCCCTCTCTGGTCACAGCTGGAATATTATGTGTTCTGAGCACCAGATTACCCTCATGTTTTCACATCTAAAGCTAACCCATAACGGCTAATTGAACGATAAAGGTGAAACTAAGAACACTATACACTGTACAAACAACTAAGTAAATACCTAGAAACTCACTTGTTCTCTAGGATGCAGAGTACGTGAGTCAGTAAATTCAAAAGAGAAATCCGCGAGTTAGTATCAGTGTGCCTTGGTGACTTCTCCATGCTCGCGATCACCCTGTTCTATTTGAGAGTTGAGCGGTTTAAGTTACTTTTTCAACTTTAGATATACTCAGTTTGATGGTTTTCCTTTTCCAAGCGCCCTAGGAGGGCCAATATTGGCGCACTTCGACGGAGCGACCGAGTGCTGGTAAACTCCCATATTGACTTAAATGACACAGAAATTTATGGAATGTATCCCTGTGGGAAGTTCGTATCAGACATTAGAGGTGGGTCATGGATCTCGTGTGAGATGTACGGTTTGTATAACTTGATCTTCATGATTAAATGACATATGTGTGAAATGAGTCAACACATGAGGGGGCTCCACCGTTGGATAGAGAGCTAGGGGGTGTCTTGCTCGCTTAAAGAGAACACGACCCCCACAGTTAGCACGCATGCCTCTCCCGAGGACATCTCTCTCTCCTATCCTCCTACCTTGTGTGTACTTAACATCACCTTCTGTGTCGATCATGAGGTGAGCCTACAGGTTCGGTGCTACTGTGTTCTAAGCCACTTTACTCATCTGGGTGAACGAGAGTTCTCGGAACATGACAGCAAACTGTATATAGAGTGAGAAATTATTAATTTCCTTCAGTAAATTTCCAGATCGCGAGTCGAATTACTCTGGTCTATCGGCGGAAATCAAGCGTACAGTTTAGAATGTATTTGCTCGAAATGATATCTACTACCTTGTTATCAGCACTCTTGGAAGACTATATTTTGAAGAAATTTTGCCGGTGCTATGAGGGCACCGAGAATTGCAGGACACTGCCATTTCAAAAAGGCAAGCTTCCAAAACAACTGTGAGGCGATGATCTAAGAGAGAGTAGAATATTATCAGACAGTTTGGGGTTAAGTAATATCCCCGATGGCTCTTTTTTCCATCAATACATTAGATGATAAGGCATGTCACAAACTTTTTGCAAAACAGAGGAACGCTGAAAGAATAACGTAAATCATGTTTAAAATTCCGCGTGAGCTTTTTTAGCAAATGGCCAGTAAGAGTAGGACATTTGAAGGTATACTCTTTTATGTGAGATATGCGCAAGAGTACGACGAAACAATTACCCGGTGGTGTTAGAAAGCACATGGTATACCTCCTTTCTCCCCTGGGCACTTCTCCACGATCAAGCCGAATATATACGAATTGTGAAATATTGATGGGTATTGAACCAAAAACCTTTGATACTGTGTTCGAGAGAGAATGAGTCTATCACGCGACATAGGGAGGCTGTGGAGTACGTTAAAAGAACCTACGATGCAGCACCCCAAGATTTTTTGAGGTGAGATGACGTAGTAGGTCAAAGCACGCGATGAAAAGTCGTTTTCAGTAGTTTATTGTGTAGTGCCGTACTGTTAAGTGGTCATCTAGAATGTGTCCTAGAATTTTGACGTGAAGTTACAGGAATGGGTGACCATATAGGTTAGGTTCGGTGGGAGAAGGTTGTAGTTTCGACTCCTTCTCCTAAGTATCGGAGGTTTTGGTTGGTGAAAATGGAAGCCATGGGAATCACCCCATTGTGAATATTCTCAATAGCTAGTTAAAGTTGCCTTTCAAGAAATGGCAGTCTGGCCCGGCATTTATAGCGGCAAAGTCATCATATAGAGAGAAAATATTTACTGTCGCATTGAGATAGAAAGTACGAGGGCATTGAATCCTGAGAGGGAAATCAATAATGCACTTATATATCTAACTGTCATGCGGGAACTTCTTTCACCCAGATTAAAGTGGGCTTAGAACACAAGGCCCGAACCTGGATTGACCTGTTTCTGACCAGAAGGTATTTAACTAAAGAGAGAGAGAGAGAGATGTCCTCGGAGCTAGCGAGTGGGGTTTAAGGAGAACCCCAGTTCTCCAAAGGTGTGTCATAATTCTTTCAAGATCAAAAAAGACACCAAGAACCATCCCACCAAGAAGTCTTCCCGGATATCATAATCTAGTTTTAACAAGGGATCCGCGGTCGAGCGCTTTTTGCGGAAACATAAACTGGAAGTTTGAAAAAGTCTGGAAACTTTCTCCAGAACAGGGAGACGGCGGCCTGAAACATTTTTCTCTTTATTTGGAATGGTGTGTTAGGTTTATCGGTTGTACATTATTTCTTAGTTCATATGATGCTATGTTAGCTTTATTATGTGAAAACATAGGTATGTTAGCATATATTCGCTGGTAGTATATAAAGAACTCATTTTTGTGTCATTTTATCCGAATATGATACTCGAAATGCTCGTAAATCAATGGTGGTTATGTAAAATTAACATTGATATGTTAGAGATATGCTTGAAAAGTGTGAATCGGTTACGTTTTTTTACGCTATGCTAGTACTTTACTGTTGTTAGTATGGAACTTTGTTAATGTTAGTAGTTTCTTCATCGAGCGTAAGGTGTGTTTAGGTTTTGTCATTGTACATTAATTTCTTAGTTCTGGTAATGCTATGTTGCTTTATTTAATGTGAAACAATGTTAACGTTACGCAATATATTCGATGTTAGTATAATAAGAACTTATTTTTTTTGGACTATGTTTACCCGACATGATACTCGAATATGTATCTGAATCTTTGATCAAATAGATCTTTGCTATTTTTGTTGACGCGTTCATGATTTAGGTAAGGTTATGATCAAATATTTGTTAAATAATTGCTATATAAATGTAACAAAACTTATGTTACGTTAGATATATTCGTTGGTCTGTAAATGATAATCGGACAAGGTTATGATACATTTTTGCTAAATTTACTGTGTCAATGTAAGATTAACGTTAATATGTTAGAGATATGCTTGAAAAAGTATGAATAAATTACGTTTTGCATGAAAGTTAGTTACTTTACCGGTGTTAAGTTGGAACTTTGTTAATTGTTAACAGTTTATTTCGTGTGTAAGTTTGTGTTAGGTTTGTCCGTTGTACTTATTTTCTTAGTTCATAATCGATGCTATGCTCTCACTCTTCTCTAAATGTAAAAACATTGTATGTTAGCAATATATTCGCTGGTAGTATATATAAGAACTCATTTTTTGTGCTTTTTTATCCGAAATGATACTCGAAATGCGACGTAAATCATAGTGTTATATGTAAAATTAACATTGATATGTTAGAGAATAGGGCTTGACAAAAGTGTAATAGTTTCGTTTTGTACGCTGTTGCTAGGTACTTTCCCTGTTGTTAAGTATGGAACTTTGCTTAATGTAGTAGCTTATTCGTGCGTAAGGTGTGTAGGTTTTGTCATTGTTGCTCATTATATTCTTAGTTCTGGTAACTGCTATGTAGCTTTATTAATGTGACAAAATCTTCGTTAGCATATATTCGGTGGTTAGTATATTAAAGAACTTATTTTTGTACTATGTTTAAGCCGAAATGATAATCTCGATATGTTGCCTGAATCATTCTAGATCAATAGATCAAGGTATGGACGGTGAATGGAGGGGCCGGGAGGGGACGGTTGTTTTGATTTACTGATTTACTGTTTACTGCTTTAAGGTCGGTAAACTATTACACTTTACTATGATATTTTATTCATAGGACTTATTTTTTATGTTATGTCTGGATAAAAACTTTCTTATTTTTATGTTTATGGTTTGATAAACTTTGTTATGTTTGCAATATTTGTTGGGGATTATGATATTTAGACGAGGTTATGAATTTTTGTTAAATATTACTAGGAGATGTAGCAACTTTGTTACGTTAGCATATTATTCGGTGGTCTGGTATGATAAGTCGACAAAGGTTTATATACATTTTTGCTAAAAATGTTACTGTGTCCAGTGTTTGATTAACGTTAATATGTAGAGATATCTTGACAGAGTCATGAATAGGTTTAACGTTTTGCAATGCACATTTCTAGTTACTTTACTCGGTGTAAGTTGTGGAACTTTGTTAATGTTAACAGTTATTCGTGTGTAAGTGTGTTAGTTTTGTCTTTGTACATTATCTCTTAGTTCATGTTACGCTATGTTAGCTTTAATGATGGTGAAACTTTATTACGTTAGAGTAATTCGTTGATCAGTATATGATAATTAACGCAATGTTTGTGATAAATTTTGTTAAATACTTACTATGTTAATATAAATTAACATTTGTTATTTAGAGCTATGATTTGACAAGGTGAATAGGTTACGGTCCTTTTTTGTGCTCTGTTAGTTACTTTAACTGTTGTTAAGTGTGGAACTTTGTTAGCGTTAACAGTTTATTCATGTTTTAAGGAATGTCAGTTTTCGTCGGTTGTGTATTATATTCAGTTCAGATCGACGCTAAGTTAACTTTATTAATGTGAAAAACTTTGTTACTTTAGCATATATTTCGTTATCAGTGTATAAAGAATTTGTTTTTTGTTAATGTTATGTTATCCAAAATGATACTCGACTAAAAAATATGACTTTGAATCAATAGATCAATAGATCAATAGATCATGGATGATGTGGCCAGGTGTGGCCGGTTTGATTTACTGATTTACTGATTTAAGGGATGTAAAACATGATATTTTAGTAAAAATTGACCTGAATCAATAGATAATAGATCAATAAATCACTGAAGGGTGGTTGGCAAACAGGAGTTAGGTTGGGAGGTTTGATTTACTGATTTAGTGATTTAGGGTATGTAAAAAACATGACAATTTTAATTAACTAAAAATATGACTTGAATCAATAGATCAATAGATATCAATAGATCAATAGGCCGAGGAGGGCAGTTTGATTTACTGATTTACTATTTAACTGCTTTAGGGGTAGTAAAAACGTAAATTTGTAAGTTATAAACAAAAAATAAGAAATTTATTTATTTTATTTATTTTATTTATTTTTTTATTTTTTCTTTTGATGGTTCTGAAAACCATTATTTTCGAAGATCTACAGACACAATAACGTATATAAAGACAAACCAACATTGTGTTATACGAATGTTTATTAGCTCATCACCGCACCGGTCCGCCTGTTTTCGCGCCGAGACGCACATGCGCCGACCCTGGGACCTGCTGACACATACCCGCATCGCCATGAGGGAGCCTCAAACACCCATACTCGAGATCTATGACCTTCTCTTCTAAACATATTATTAACACCAAATATTGTGTTTTAAAATAACAAATATTTATAATTTCCAGCACCGCACTGGAGCCAGCATCGACGCCGGAGCCAGCACCGGAGCCGAGTGCTACTCAAACTCTATAGATTCGACCCTTTCCTCCTTCCTTCTAATACACCTATCTAATTTCACAGCCTTCTAATAATATAATCCAAAACGGGATCAATTTAAAAAAAAAAAACATTCTAGGGGGGCAGAGCGGTCCCCTTACGGGGGACGCAAGGTACCAAACTCTATAGATTCAGACTCCTCCTTTCTCCTTTTTCTATACACTATCCAAATTGGTCAATCTCCTAACGATCAATTCTAATTTTTTTCGGGGGTAGCGTCCCCACCTTACGGGACGCGGGGCGTTAATCTCGTCTACGACGAGATTACGGGTCATCACAGACAAGTCAAACTCGAAGCTAACTCGTCTTAAGCTAATCTTGAATCGCTCGGAAGCCTCACGGGGCCAACAAGGGGCCGTAAGCAACATATTTGAGCTTCTCCCTCGTCCGGGGGGGAGGTACCGTATATAACATTCTAGCGCAACTTTGAAAACGTCGTTCGGTTTTCCGAGCGTAATACCTCAATAGATTATATTCCAAGTTTCAGACCGAAATCTCTTATACTTTAGAGATATAGAGGTAAGCCGCTGCAGAACGTAAGAATATGCTACTTTTATATATATATGTATATATATATATATAATATATATATATATCTATATTATATAATATATATTATATATATCTATATATATATAATATATATATATATATATATATATATATATATCATTATATTATATAATATTTATATTTATATATATATATAATTTGAGTAATAGTTTGAATCACCACTCACCTCCAAAGCAAATATAGCCGGAAACTTTCATTAACTTTAGTGATCAAAAATTTTTGACACAGAAAACACCAGAAGAACGAAAAAATTCTCAGATGACCGTTGGAACGCATGGCTTATGGCAGGATAAGTTTTCTTTCTACTTTTTTTTAATATTATTTTTTTTTTCTATGAAATTTTATGGTCTATGAAACTCAACGAGATAAGAAACTTTTTTTAATGCAATTTTTTGGGTATAACCAACCATTTGATCCATACTTCATCAAATACCCATTTTTCTCTCATAACTGCTATCTTTTTTGTCGAAATGACCTGAAATTTTACCTATACAATGATATATCTATTTAAAAATTCCTCCTGGGATAAATATTGATATCTCTTTTCCAAAAAAAATTGAATACCCATTTATGCAAGGTGGAAGGGCATGATGCAATTTTTCATGGCAATCGCAATTCGCTCGATTCTTATTGATAATTTTCAGGGTGATATATTACTACAAGATACTCAAGTTTGATTTAAGGGGGGAAGATCCCAATATTCGGTTCACGCCAGAAGCTAAGCCAATTTTAAACGAATAATAACCCTTAAAAATGGGACATAAAATTTCGGATTTTAGCCGATTTTGCTCCTACAAACCAAACTGTAGCTTTTTTCCTCTACCTCTCCTCTAAAAGATACGCGTTTTAAAATTGTTTTTTCTGTTTGACTTCTGTGTCATTCTTTCTTAGATTTCATTTTTTCAAGCCCTATGTTTTTATTGACATTTTTCCCCGATCAACTTCCTATTTTTATTGAAATCGACTCAACTTGAAATTGCATAGATGAGTCCATTAACAATACAATATTCACGAAGTACTTTTTCGATCTTTTTTTTTAGTTTTGTGCTTCAGCGTTGTCCATTTCAAAACACTTTTTTTTGGATTTTAAAAGAAAATTGGGCTGGTATAATTTTTTCTCTGTTCGTCGCCGAAATGGATGAAATCTTTACCGGGTATATTAGTAGGAGAAATGCACATTTTTTTTTACTTAGTAATTTCTTTGTATATCATTAAGCATAGATTTTGCCCTTGGTACAACTTTCTAAAAAAAAAAATTTTGCAATTTTTTTTTAAAAACTTTCTTCTGAGTATACAAAAAATTTATCTAAGTACGAAAAGATGCATCTTTCTAGCCAGACTGTAAAGCCCTGAAATCTTTTATGTTGATCGGACGAGTAGAAAAATATATTAATTTTTCCCTTTCCAAAATTCAAACGTTTGAAAAACTGAATTGGGAGATATTTTTTTATTTCCTACTTGCCCGACTAACATCAAAAATTTCACGGGCTTATAGTCGGACTAGATGCAATCTTTTTTACTTGATATTTTTTGATTTTTTCAGATGAAAGTGCTTAGAAAAGTTTTTCAAAATTTTTTTTTTTTTTAAATTTGTTCCAAGAAAAAAATCCAAAACTATATATATACAAAGAAGTTGTCTAAAGTAAATAATGTGCATCTCTATCCGACTAACATTATGCTTCTGAAATTTCATCCACTCAACACGAACATAAAAACAAAGTAGCGCAATTTTTCAAAATTTTAAAATCAAAAAAGTGTTTTGAGATTGGACATTCTGAGCACAAAACTCAAAATCCGAAACAGTTACTTCGTGCATTTTAGTAAGCGTAACTGGACCCATCTTACCTGATTTTCCAAGTTTTGAGTCAATTTCAAAAACATTTCTGGAAGTTGATACGAACAAATGTCAAAAAAACATGGGTTTTGGAAAAATTGAAAATTCAGAAAGAATGATACAGACAGAAAAACACTCATAAAAAAACGACCGTTAGAGAGGGGGGCCGGAAAAAAGCTAACTGTTTGGGTGTTTGTAGGGTCACATTCGGGCTGAAAATTCCGAATTTTATGTCCATTTTTTGGGGAGAAGCGAACATTGGGCTACGTGAAACCGAATATTGATCTTTCCCCATAAACTTAATTAAATTCAACCCATTACAAAATATATCTCCTACAGAGGTAAAACAACAAACAACAGCCAAGGACACTTCCAAATTTGCCCTTCGATCTCTGGTCGTCACTCATACAGGTGTGCAGACCGTCATTGCCTGCTTTATGGGGAAAACTTCACTCCCAACTATTCATCAGGGATTTCTAATCATGCATTTCAGCAGACTTTCGTTTCTTTAGGGTGTGGTTCCACTAAATATGGCAGCTTTTCAATATGAAACCATTAAATCATTAAATAATGGCCCGAAACATCGAGTCCTTAAATTTAAGAAAATAGTCTCGTCCATCCGTTAATAACATGTATGTTCGACTTGACTTCAACATTAATTTAAATATCTAACAATCGAAACACCAACCAATCAAATAAATAAAATAACATTTATATCCCTATTACGTAGTTCTTGTTGCTTTTCCCTGGTATCTGGAGTGTCAGTTAATGTCTCTTACTATATTTAATATTATTTTTCATATTATTATTTTGTGTTATTATTATTATTATTATTATTATTTATTATATTCTTATTATTATTATAATTATTATTATTATTTATTCATTATTATTCATTATTAATTATATTATTATTACTGCCACTACTCATCATTTTATTATTGTATTTGCGACTAGTTAAACATGTTTATCATTTGTATTAGGACCCAGGACATTATTATTATATATTATTTTATTATTATTCATTATTATATTATTATTATTCATTATTATCATTATATTATTATCTTATTATTTATTATTAATTTATTATTTTATTATTTTATTTTTTAACAAAAAGAAGTATTATTATTATTATTATTATTATTATTATTATTATATTATTATTCATTTACTTGTTATTCTTTTTGGTCATTTAGGTACAAGAAAGTCATTTTACCTTTAATTAATAAGTCATAAATTATTCACTAGTTTTTGGCATGTGCACGATTATTATTGATCATTTTACACTAATTAGCTTTCATAATATTATTTATAACGTTTTTCCCTTTTGTTAGTTCACATCATGATGATTAAATAAAGATCCGAAAAGTCTCTGAAATAAACACCAAATTAAAAGTCGTATTCGCTTTAAACTCAAACGAACTACTCATGGCTGGAGTTGTGCAAGTGACATTAGACTTTATTATCCAGGTCATATG
>JABUQX010057795.1:7500-12500 GCA_015478945.1 Trachelipus rathkii
AGCTCAGCACCAATGAATAGACAAAATTACTCTCTAAGCAATGAGCCATGCAAGTAAGTATTTCTTGTTCAGATACTAATAATTTCAAGAGAGCGTCAACAGTTTCAAGCCAACATCAGCTGGTCTTCAGCTAATGATAATTTTAAGCCAACATCAACTAGAATTACCATTAAGACATAATAGTTTCGAGTCCAATTACACTCTGTAATTATTTTTTAGAATAGTGGTCTATGTATCCATGGAAACGGCTCGGAAGAATTTCTGTAAATGTTTCTATTTAACAGGGATTTCGGAATTATTAAGTTATTGAGGCATTTTTTTAAAAAACGGAGTTGCTCCTTCTTGATGTTCGCCTTGATCATACATTGTTGGTAGTATAAATGCTTTTTCTTAAGTGCGTAAGATATTTGAATCATTTTGTTACCGGGCAATTGAATATTTATTTGGCAAAATTTAGATTTTAATCTCTATTTTCTTAATATTTATATGGCGGATGCCCTTTATTGTTATACACACACACTTAATAAAATAAAACTTTAATATATTATTAAAACATGGAAAAATCTTTATTTACTGAGGTATTGCTCACTATATTTCGCCAGCATTACGCGTGGCCTCTTCAGGTGAGCTTTATAAACTTAAAAAGTCTTCTACGTTGATGAGAGAGGAACTGGAGCTGCTATTATGAAATCCGGGTGGTTGTCAGTTTTTTATTTTTTGCAGGATTTTTTTGTAGAATTTTGTGTTTGTCATGATTAAATTTTGTGCTTCATCTATATTTATTTCACCTGCTATTTTATTGTAATTAGAGCTGTTTTTTATGCAATATGATTCTATAATTTTTCTCTTTTTATTATCTGATGCGTACATGATGGGTTGCATATTCTCTATATTTATTTTATGATTGAGTTCTCTTCTATGGCTGGTCAAGGCTGAATTTTGGCTGTCGTCCGTCAGGTCTTCTTTATGTTGTTTCTTGCGCCTTTTGAAATCTATGGTTTCCCCAATATAAATTTTTGGGCAGTTATGACATGGTATTTTATAGATGCAATGTGTGTTGGTGATATTTTTAAATTTATTGGGTTTTAAAACTTTTTTCAATGGTAATGTGTTTGAAGGGGTGGTAGTGATGTTTTTTGGTATTATTTGCTTTAAGTTATTCGAAAGTGGGTAGGGGACAGGGAGGTAAGTGATGTTGTCTTGAACTCTAGGGTTGCGTGCGTGATAATATTTTTCTTTTGCTTTTTTTATGGCCTTTGAGATAATGTGATTCGGGTATTGTAATTTTTGGAAAGTTGAAAATAAGAAATTGTATTCTTTTTGTAAAGTTGAAGGGGAACATATGCGAAGTGCTCTTAGGAAAAGGGATGAGAGGGTGCCTATTTTTGTACTGATGGTATGGAATGAATACCAATGGATGTAATTGTTTTGGGATGTTGGTTTTCTGTATATTGAAAAACTCAAAACTGTGGGGTTACTCCACTCTATTAATGTATCTAGGAAGGGAAGAGATTTGCCATTTGGTACTTCTATTGTGAATTGTAGATTGTTATTGAAAGAATTGATGAACGTGAGTATGTTTTGTGGATTGACATGATTGGGGACTGCGCAGAACACATCGTCCACATATCTGTACCAGTGAAGATTTTCGAACAGAGGGTGGGGGAAGAAGTGATATTTTTCTACTAACTCCATGAACAAATTACTGATGATGGGGGAGAGGGGCGAGCCCATACTTAGACCATGTTTTTGTTTAAAATATTTCGTGTTGTAGTGGAAGAAATTGTGTTCTAAAGTAAGATTGACAAGTTTTTTTAACAGATCGAAAGGATATGTGAGGGTTATGTTATTGTCAAGTATATGACGCTCCAGTAAGGATAAGGCAAGAGGAACCGGTACAGAAGTAAACAGTGATACCGCATCGAAGCTAACAAATTGAAATGAATGTGGGTTGATGTTTTGTATTTTAGAAATGAAATCGGTAGTGTTGGTGATGTGTGAAGTTGAGATTTTACTGATTAGCGGTTTGAATTGTTCGGAAATCCATTTTGAAAGTTTGTAAGTGATGTTGTTTGTATTTGATATTATTGGTCGCACAGGGATATTCTCTTTATGCGTTTTCGGGATTCCATAAAATTGTGACAGTTGGGGCATGTATGCTTTCGTGGAATTGTGTATGTGAGGGTATTCTTTGCAGATGTGTTTGAGAGCGCTATTAAATTCATTTTGTGAAGTTTTAAGGGGATCTTTGGTTAAAGGGACGTATGTGTTACGGTCTGCTAGTAAATTGTTGCATTTGTTATTATAATCTGTGTAGTTTAAAATAACAATATTGTTACCCTTGTCTGAGCGAGTGATTACTATATCATTATTGTTAGTGAGGGAGATTAGGGATGTATAAAATTTGCTTGGAAACTTACGATAGCTTGCATTTTGAAGTGTTGATGACGTCATCATTCCCTTTAGAAAGCTATTGTTACACGATTGTTCTTTGTCATTTTTACTCCAGGTATCAAAGTCTAGAAAAAATTGGTTTATTGCATCTTGTTTGTCTATGGAGAAAGACAATCCGTATCCTAATAATATTTTTTCATCCGGAGACAGTATGTAGTTGGAAAGATTGACTATTTTCTGTGTGTTCGAGTTTACAACCCAATTGCTATTTTTGTAAATTTTTTCGAATTTTCTTTCCAAACTGTTTATCTTATTTCTAATGATTTGATTTTTTCTAATATGTGAACTATTTAAAGCTTGAGTGAAATCTATCAATGAATTTGGTTTTTCGGTGTACCATAAACTTTGAAAGGATTTGAAAGCCACGTGACATTTTCTGAAAGCTAATTTAATTTCTATCTTAACCTTTGCGATTCTGTTTGAGATTAGTTGTCTATGTATCCATGGAAACGGCTCGGAAGAATTTCTGTAAATGTTTCTATTTAACAGGGATTTCGGAATTATTAAGTTATTGAGGCATTTTTTTAAAAAACGGAGTTGCTCCTTCTTGATGTTCGCCTTGATCATACATTGTTGGTAGTATAAATGCTTTTTCTTAAGTGCGTAAGATATTTGAATCATTTTGTTACCGGGCAATTGAATATTTATTTGGCAAAATTTAGATTTTAATCTCTATTTTCTTAATATTTATATGGCAGATGCCCTTTATTGTTATACACACACACTTAATAAAATAAAACTTTAATATATTATTAAAACATGGAAAAATCTTTATTTACTGAGGTATTGCTCACTATATTTCGCCAGCATTACGCGTGGCCTCTTCAGGTGAGCTTTATAAACTTAAAAAGTCTTCTACGTTGATGAGAGAGGAACTGGAGCTGCTATTATGAAATCCGGGTGGTTGTCAGTTTTTATTTTTTGCAGGATTTTTTTGTAGAATTTTGTGTTTGTCATGATTAAATTTTGTGCTTCATCTATATTTATTTCACCTGCTATTTTATTGTAATTAGAGCTGTTTTTTATGCAATATGATTCTATAATTTTTCTCTTTTTATTATCTGATGCGTACATGATGGGTTGCATATTCTCTATATTTATTTTATGATTGAGTTCTCTTCTATGGCTGGTCAAGGCTGAATTTTGGCTGTCGTCCGTCAGGTCTTCTTTATGTTGTTTCTTGCGCCTTTTGAAATCTATGGTTTCCCCAACTATACAATTTTTAAACAATTATGGCAAGGGACTTGGTATATGCAATGTGTTTTATTGGAATTTTTAAATTTATTGGGTTTCAGAACTTTTTTTCAATGGTAATGTGTTTGAAGGGGTGGTAGTGATGTTTTTTGGTATTATTTGCTTTAAGTTATTCGAAAGTGGGTAGGGGACAGGGAGGTAAGTGATGTTGTCTTGAACTCTAGGGTTGCGTGCGTGATAATATTTTTCTTTTGCTTTTTTTAGGGCCTTTGAGATAATGTGATTCGGGTATTGTAATTTTTGGAAAGTTGAAAATAAGAAATTGTATTCTTTTTGTAAAGTTGAAGGGGAACATATGCGAAGTGCTCTTAGGAAAAGGGATGAGAGGGTGCCTATTTTTGTACTGATGGTATGGAATGAATACCAATGGATGTAATTGTTTTGGGATGTTGGTTTTCTGTATATTGAAAAACTCAAAACTGTGGGGTTACTCCACTCTATTAATGTATCTAGGAAGGGAAGAGATTTGCCATTTGGTACTTCTATTGTGAATTGTAGATTGTTATTGAAAGAATTGATGAACGTGAGTATGTTTTGTGGATTGACATGATTGGGGACTGCGCAGAACACATCGTCCACATATCTGTACCAGTGAAGATTTTCAAACAGACTGTGGTGATATAAGTGATATTTTGAAATCTATGGTTTCCCCAATAAATATTTTAAACAAAAACATGGTCTAAGTATGGGCTCGCCCCTCTCCCCCATCATCAGTAATTTGTTCATGGAGTTAGTAGAAAAATATCACTTCTTCCCCCACCCTCTGTTCGAAAATCTTCACTGGTACAGATATGTGGACGATGTGTTCTGCGCAGTCCCCAATCATGTCAATCCACAAAACATACTCACGTTCATCAATTCTTTCAATAACAATCTACAATTCACAATAGAAGTACCAAATGGCAAATCTCTTCCCTTCCTAGATACATTAATAGAGTGGAGTAACCCCACAGTTTTGAGTTTTTCAATATACAGAAAACCAACATCCCAAAACAATTACATCCATTGGTATTCATTCCATACCATCAGTACAAAAATAGGCACCCTCTCATCCCTTTTCCTAAGAGCACTTCGCATATGTTCCCCTTCAACTTTTTACAAAAAGAAACAATTTCTTATTTTTAACTTTCCAAAAATTACAATACCCGAATCACATTATCTCAAAGGCCCTAAAAAAGCAAAAGAAAAATATTATCACGCACGCAACCCTAGAGTTCAAGACAACATCACTTACCTCCCTGTCCCCTACCCACTTTCGAATAACTTAAAGCAAATAATACCAAAAAACATCA
>JABUQX010057795.1:17500-19057 GCA_015478945.1 Trachelipus rathkii
CATTCTGAAAAAAACTATTCATTGACAAGTATAAAAATAATTTTATAAGATGGAAAAATTTTAGAAATTGATATTTGAATGTTTTTAACGAGCTTCGGAGTGTTGGGACCGAAGTAAGGAACTTTTAGATAAACTACTTGCAATGATGAATCCACATCTGGCTGTTTAGGGCGAAAAAGGTCTTCCAAGAATCTGTTGACAAGTCTATAAAATAGTTGCTCTGGAAATAAATTGAATTTAGAAAACTGAGTTAAAAATTGAACTTCTTTATGAAAATCTACCCAAGATGTTGAAAGTTTGTAAGCTCTAAAAATTCGGCAGGACAGTCCAGACAACTTGGTGCTCAGAGGAAGGAAGCTGAAAAAATTGGTACCAAGCATAGTTGTGGTAGGCTTTCTATAGATGGAAGTAGAAAAGCCACCCACTGTACGGTGCACTCTGACATCTAAAAAGGGCAATGAGTTCTCATTCTCCTCCTCCATACTAAACCTAATATTCTGATGTTG
Source organism: Trachelipus rathkii (assembly GCA_015478945.1). Classification (NCBI taxonomy): domain Eukaryota; kingdom Metazoa; phylum Arthropoda; class Malacostraca; order Isopoda; family Trachelipodidae; genus Trachelipus; species Trachelipus rathkii. The sequence continues at coordinate 18,007 of JABUQX010057795.1, forward strand.
AATGTTAAGGTAGTTTAAAAATTGTAAGGCATGACTTTGTTCTCTAAAAATCAAAAAACAATCATCAACATACCTTCTATAGAGTAATGGCTTAAAATCTGAGGGGCAGTTCTCCAACCAAGATCTCTCATGGTAGCACAAAAATGCATTGGCAAAAGTGGGACCAAGTGGTGAGCCCATTGCCATACCATCTATCTGCTTATAAAGCTGGCCATCAAAGAGGAAAAGTGTATCATCAGTGGCGAGTTCCAAGAATTTCGAAAATTGATTCCTATTGAGATTACTAACCCTATGTTCAGTTGACGGAAAAAGTCCATTGGTTATGATATTGCGAGTCTCATTAACAGGTATGTTTGTGAACAATGATTCTACATCAAAGCTGACCATAAAGCCCTCCTCAATGGATAATGAAGAAACAAGATCAGAAAACTGAAAAGAATCTTTAAGAGTAAATTCATTACATGTCAATGGCTGTATAATTCTTTTCAGTTTTCTGATCTTGTTTCTTCATTATCCATTGAGGAAGGCTTTATGGTCAGCTTTGATGTAGAATCATTGTTCACAAACATACCTGTTAATGAGACTCGCAATATCATAACCAATGGACTTTTTCCGTCAACTGAACATAGGGTTAGTAATCTCAATAGGAATCAATTTTCGAAATTCTTAGAACTCGCCACTGATGATACACTTTTCCTCTTTGATGGCCAGCTTTATAAGCAGATAGATGGTATGGCAATGGGCTCACCACTTGGTCCCACTTTTGCCAATGCATTTTTGTGCTACCATGAGAGATCTTGGTTGGAGAACTGCCCCTCAGATTTTAAGCCATTACTCTATAGAAGGTATGTTGATGATTGTTTTTTGATTTTTAGAGAACAAAGTCATGCCTTACAATTTTTAAACTACCTTAACATTCAACATCAGAATATTAGGTTTTGTATGGAGGAGGAGAATGAGAACTCATTGCCCTTTTTAGATGTCAGAGTGCACCGTACAGTAGGTGGCTTTTCTACTTCCATCTATAGAAAGCCTACCACAACTATGCTTG
>JABUQX010057797.1:0-27012 GCA_015478945.1 Trachelipus rathkii
TATAACTGGGTATAATAATTTTTAATTCTTTTTTTTAATATACTTACTAAAAATAATATATTTTTATTATATTTATATATATATATTTAATCTATTAAAATTTGTATCATATTTTTATTACTTATATATATATTATCTTAAATATAGAAATATATAATACTATTATTTAATTTATTTCAAAAACAGTCTCTTTTTAATTAAAATATTTATAATTCTGGTCATACTGGCCGTAGATGAAAAGCCTGAGCTCTATAAGTACAGTAACTTATGGCCCAGTGAGACTTCTATAATAGTAAAGTTATTATATTATTTATATTTAAATATAGGCTCATAATATTAAAGAAATTACGTATTAATTACTACAGCCATATTTTAAGCCTGGTAGTTAACCAGTAGCACGGAGTCCTCAATATGAATATAGTGTATATACACGCGCAAGTGCATTTGTAATATACCTCGGATTTACATAAACTATAAACTAATTATACTAATAAAAGTTTAACTTAAAACTGCAATCACCACTGACAAAATATTTATGGCTTCTTGCTAATACCATTTCTTAATTACTCCATTAAATCACCTTTCCTACTATTTGATGGATCTGTACCTTATTATCCCGATGAAAGTCCTAACTCTTGACCTTTCGCTATTACATCTAATTTTATTAGTTAATCATTACTGTAAGAATAATGGATACGTCTGTCCTTCACTTAATTCAAATAATTCGGCTTATTTGTATTTTATCTCACTTTATTAAGTTATACATGCTTTTGAATTTCCTTTTTTTGGATTTTTTTGCTATGTTTATACAAGAGGCTGATGGTGATTCGTTCGTTCTTTCGATTTTATTTCCTATTTTTTTTAATATTCTTTTCTTTTTCAAACATTAGCATTTGTATCTTCAAATATGTTTTTTTATATGTTCATGGAGACTTTGGAATTAGCTCCTTTCGGAATAATATCATACTCAATTCTGCACTTATGCCTATTTCACAACTCACGGTATATAGAACATTCGATAAATATATCTCAGACCAAACTAGATTGATTTTTGGGCACGTTATTAATAGATTATAATCATATTTGTAATTCAGATACCTTCACTAACAAATGCTATAATATATTAACAACTGAGATACGTAAAACAAGGGGTATATGTTTAGATAAATATATTACTAAGGCTGGCAACTCTTAGTATTATTAAGTTGGAGGAAAATTTGAATATATTATTGCGCTAATTATAAATTAATTGTATCTTCAATTCGATAAATTTAAAATATATCTAAAATATAAAATAATAGCGATATATTGCTCGAATACGTATACGAATATGAATATTCATATATAACCTAATATATAGATATATATATATATATATATATATATGAATATTAATAATATATATTATATAATAATATATATATTATATATATATTATTATTATATAGTTAATATCTATATATATTATAAATATTAATATATTAATATATATCATATATATAATTATAATATATATAATAATATAATATTATTTAATATATATATATTAATATATATAATGGTATATATATATATAGTAAAGGTAGGTGAGATATATATATATCATATGAATAATATATATATATATATATATATTTATATATAATATAATATTATCTAATAAATAATATATATTAATATATATATATATTATTAATTAATATTATAATATAATATATATTATATATATATTATATTAATATATATATATTACCATATATTATATATATCTCCTAAAATATATATATATATTATAATTATATATATGATATTATATATATTTTAATATATATAATTATATAAATATATATATTATTCTATTAATAATATAAAATAATTCTTATATATATATTAAATATATATATATTAATATATATATTATATTCATATTAATATATATAAATATATTATAATTATAATTATTAAGATTATGTTACTCCACTATAATATTAATTATACTATTTAATCATTATATTTAATTAATATATATATATATATATATTATAATATATAATATATAGTATATAATATATATTATTATAAGTATATAATTATTTTTTCATTTTTTAAACAATACAATGGTCATTGAATTTTTTTTTATTGTTTAATTTTTTTAATATATTTATGCTACTAATAAGAACGTAAGGTCTTATTATTACAGTGGTTCACGTGACATGATATCAAAGTGTTCGGCAGATTTTTAAATAATTTTAAAAATAACATATTTTGTTAAAATATATTTTAAAATATAGGAATAATTCTGAAAGTTATCGACACTTACTAGAAAAACTCCAATATCCATTGGAATCAGTCGAATATAAAGTTAATACATATGTTAATAAAAAAAATACAAAAACTCAAAAAAAAACATTTTTATTCATAAATTAAAATATCACAAAAAGTTAACGACACTTAAGATAAAAACCAATTTACATTATGTAATCAAGCGTATTAAATATAAGTATTTTTAACAATATGAAAAAATAACAATAATATAATATACAAATCAAAAAATAATATATTAAAACTTCCTATATAGGTAGTAGAGGGCCGCGACGGGTGAGAACAGAGGGGGGAGACTAGTTTTCCAACCCGTAGGGTGAGGAGGCGGATGGAATACCGCACACTACAAATACCAAAGAGCGGTGGATCCCTTGTACCTCTCCCAGAGGGGGGGGAATAGTCCCTAACCTACGACGTTCTCATATCCGAAGTAGCGAAATACCATATATCGACTCCTTAGCATCTTTAGCGGTTTACCCTTTAGGGTATCTTTAAGTAAAAAAAAAAAATTAAAAATTATAAAAGTTACAACTAAAAAGATAACGGTCCTTATAATATTTTTTAACTATTCCGTTACACCAATGAAATTCATTTGATTGGATCATATAGTAGACAAATATATTTAAAAAAAAAAAAAAAAAATATTCAAAAACTGATAATTTTTTATTAAGAAAGGTCCATAGTATAATTATATAATAGTTATATATAATATATTAATATATATATATATATATATAATAGTTTAAATCAATAAATATATATATATAATTATAATATATATATATATTATATAATTAATATATATATATATTATATATATATTAAATAATATAAAGATTAATATAATATATTATATATATTAAATATTAATATTATAACCGTGTCCGGTTGGAGTGTTTAGTATATGAATGTTCATCTTTACTTTTTCACACTAATGGTAATAAGATAACTAAAAATCATTCATTTTTCCATCGGATGGTCTGCTAAAATGATATGATTATACATAAAGTAAACATTACAAATAATTAGATACATAAAATTCGAAAAAATTAAAAAAACAATAACTAATTAACGACTCGGGGGGGTAAGGAATAGATGTAAATAGCCCTTTCGAGAGATAGATAAGTGGGTTAGGGTCGGTGCCTCGTGGTTATAGGGATCTATGATAAATAGAATTGATTAATACACTTAAGGCGGGACTGGACTTGTAAATATAGCATGCTATTCACATTATGATAGCTGGTCCCTTGGAATATATAACTATATATATTATATATATATAATTATATATATAATATATAATTATTATATATTATATAATATATTATAATTATATTTATATTAATTATAAAATTATAATATTAATATATAATAATATCTTTACATCTTTCGTATATATAGATAATAATTATAACACAAACGTTAAATAATAATATAAAGTAGTAATAGTAGTATTTTAGTACGTAAAAGTTAAGGTTATGACTCTATTAGCGGTATAATAGAAAAAAAATAGGAAAAGGCAATACTCGATAAGATTTGATTAAATATAATAATAATAGAATAATTATACGCTATATCTATATATATAGATAGCGGCATATTATAACATATATTATATTATATATATATATATATAATTTAATATATATATATAATCTTATATATATATAAATATATATTATAAAATATATATTAAATATTATATATATATAATATAATATTCATATTAATATATTATATTTTAATATATATATATATATATATTAATATATATATATATTTAATATTATAGGTAACAAAATAGTTAAACTTATATACGCCTTACACGGAAACGGGATAGCTCGTTGAATTTTCAAAAAATAAAAATTTTTCCACAGGTAGATCTATGATACATAACTACTAGATGTATTCACTTATTCATATATTTAGAGTCGAAATGAATTAATTTCTTAATTTTTTTTATTTATTTTATTTTTTTTTTTTTTTTTTTTTGTTATACCTGTTCTAGAGTGTGAAAACTTATTAATTATATTATATTATTATTTGTATAAAGGTAATTTACATATATCAGCATATGTAGGTATTAGTGAGTACTTTCGCGCCTAGACGGGGACACAGGGGGGGACGATTTTCATAACTTTTAACCTTTAGTCAGGGGAGGGAAGGCGAGATTAATCCATTACCCGCTAGACATTAATACCAGATATTCAATAAAGAGCGGGGTTGACCGGAGACCCTCTTACCCAGAGGTTAATAGGGGGTTGAGAAATCTATATTAGATCCTATATACCTACGTTAGTTATCCCCGGAAAGGCTTCAGAGTAGACCTAATTAGACTCCTGTGACCTTAATTTCGTCATATGTGGAATGTCCCAGGATATATCTTAAAAATTGTGAATGGCCCTTATTCTTCACTTCTTGTTGAACCTGAGCTGAGGGGATTTTTGCATGTACCTTTTATCCCTGAGGGGTAGTCTATGGTATAAGATAGCAATGGGATGTGCTTCACAGGAGTAAATTCAAGATATGATTGAACTACACAATAAGATGAGGTTTATATTAATAGACTCTACAGAAATAGGTATTAGCTTTACTATGGCGAGCTGTGAGTAAATATTGGTAACGCTACTATTTAGTTTATTAAGTTCACGAGCTCTTTTTGAGATGTTATATTTGATATTCTTATATATTTTTCTCAGAGGATATTGTCGAATAGTCGAAATGGTTTTTGTAATCTCTTCATAAATTTTATTAGAGAAGAAGAGCATACTTGCATATACTCACGCAAACTGTAACAAATCAGAGTGAAATTGGCATCCCTCGTATGTTTGTGTATATGAAATCTGATTTTCATGGTTTATGATTGATATTATTAATTCGGTAATCTTTCATTTCCCTCAATTATATTTTCGAAATGAAGATTAGAGATAGAAGACGCTCATTCTCTTTATATATATTTTTTCATTTGTTAAACGAATTTTATTGATTTTGTTTTAATTACATTGACTTACTTAATTTGAATGGCAAACCAAAGATTTTAACATGTTCCTAGTCCCTGTATTGTTATGTTTGATTGGCTTTCATCTTGTCAATCACTGTCAATCATTTTTACGTCAGCTGGGATTAATCATAAGTTTGGATTGACAGGCGCTTAAGAATATAAATTATTTTGTTCAATCACTGATTCTCCAATTTTTTTTCGTTTTTTTTTTCATTAATATCAATGACTTTTTACTTGTTTTTTTCCCCCTTCCCCTTTTTGACTATTTTGTAAGATAATATTATGAACAAAATTAAGCTTAGTTTCAAAGAGTTATTTTATGTTTTAGTTGAGTATTTCTTTTCTTGTTTAATAACCATCCTATTTTTATTTCAGCATACAATAAAAGTTTAAATTATAATATTGAAGATAAAGAAGCTCTCAAATTATTATTATTATTATTATTATTATTATTATTATTATTATTATTATTATTATTATTATTATTATTATTAGTAGTAGTAGTAGTAGTAGTAGTAGTAGTATTACTAGTCTTATTGTTTCAAAATAATTTAGTATCATTATAATGAACACTTTTAATGAGCACACGTCATTTTAAAATAAATGTGATAGATTTAAAATACAATATAAGACAATTTAAGAATTACCTATATGTGTATTAAAGCTTCGCGAGTTGCCAAATGTCAATTTTTTTAAATAAACATTTTTAGTAACATGTTTACATCATCACCATTGGCTCAGCACTACCACAATCAAACCTTGGTTCAAGACTTCAAGCACCATCACCATCAGTTAGTAACACTAAGAATATCTTTGAAAATATTACTATGACAATAAAGCTAAAACAATAATTCTTTGGAAACTAGAATTTGAATCCTTTTATATAAACCAAAAGTCGAGGTAGAATCAAGGCTTATGTATTACATCAGAAATAAGAGAAACATGTTTGAAACGTGATCTTTTGTAGACATTTTTATAATGTAGAAATTTGAAACAGAGTAGACTTGCTATGATATTATTCTAATTTTTTATTTCTATTGAAATTAAATCACTTAAACATCCAAAAAAATTAAAAAATATATATAAAAAAGCAAAAAAACAAAAAATCATGATTTTTTGGAGTAAAAAATCAAGTGAAAAAATTAGTTGAAAAAATCATTTGATTTTTTCCGTGCCATCCCTGCCTCACAGTCTTACTTTTAAGCAACATAAATAAAAAGTTTACTAGTTTTATATTTATGAGAGTGACTTCCTTCAGCAAATCATACAAAATTTGAGAAATTAATACTAAATAAAAAATAAAAACAATGATCAAATATCATGCCGTAATAAATTAACCCACAAAAATAGAATTGAGAATATATGTTAAAATACCGGGATAGACTTTTATCTTTATAAAACGGCATTAGTATTGAAACGATGGAATGAATTTTCTTCGACTAGCGCGTAACTTTGTCTTTCCACTGCTATAACCTGTTGACTTTGAGTACAGTGCTGCCACCTGAAGAATTTTACGCCAGAAAATATGCTGTCGTGTAAGCTCTACTCTTATCTTTCGTGTTGCATCCTTTATAAAACTTCCGGTATATGTGAGGTACCAAATTCGATTTCGGCTTTCATATGGTGAGGCATGCATTGACAGTTTGCTGGATTGGAATCCCATAGCAAAGTTCAAATGTTTAATGATACCTTTCCCATACAGGCTACTATGCTCCTTCCAAGGGCATATATATGAAGAAAATTACACCTACCCTCACAAGTTCTCCAGTAGAAAAAACAAAGGCTGACATGATATCTATCAGAGTTAAGGAGAACCAAATTTAAGTCCTGAATTAAAAGACAAAAGTCAACTTGTCACGATACACGACGTTTAAAAATTAATGTTCAATTCAAAGAAAGCTTTGAAAATTAAAAGGAGGAAGAGTATTTCAGTATTTAATACTGGAATACACTAAATAATGAGGACAGCAGTCAAATCTGGGGTTAGTTAGCTGTGAGAGAGAGAGAGAGAGAGAGAGAGAGAGAGAGAGGAAAAAAAGTCTTATGATAAAAAAATGCGAGTCACGTGAGCTTTCCTCAATGAGGAGGTGATACTACTAGGGAGTTTAGAAGAACGATTTCGTAGTAGTAATAGGAGAGTTCAGTTCAACTGCTATAGAGATGGGTCAACGAGAGTGGCAAAGATCACATGTCGAAAGACCCTAGTTCCCATACTTTCTAGAAGTATATGAGTGACACTGCCACATATTCAGATGCCTATTTTACAAAAGGACAAATGAAGTCTGCATATATCAAGCAATTGAAACGGTACGATAAAATCCAGGGAGTCCCAGAACACTTAACCTCTTAGAATCTTTGCTAATGATAGAAACAATGCCAAGAATATTTGAATGAACTTAATATTTCTGCCATAAAATTCTTCAGGTGGCAGCACTGTACTCAGTAAGGTTTGAGTTGTTTTCGAAATAGTTATGTTGAAGGTTATGTCGAGTACTGTATCTGGACATGTCAGCCTTTAAATTTGCCCTGACTTGGGGATTTCCCCAACTCCGATGGAATTTGATAGGTTTCCAGCCTTTGCCTACCAGATGAGACAAAAAAAAAAGATAAAGAAGGGTATGAGTTTTTGAGCTAATGAAAATCCATGTTTTATATGCCCCAATTGGAAATATGAGAAAGGTCATAGGTCCGTTGCTATCATCAGTTATTTGAGCTTGCTCGGGATGCCTTTCAATATAAAAAAAAGTAACGAATGATGTTGTCCTCGACATAAGAATATGTAGAAGTAGCAGATAGAAGGTTATTATGCAATATGTAGAAAGATCCGAGCAGGATAGAGAACAGAGCCTTGAGGAATACCAATTGTTTTTAGGATGAGCGAAAATAAAATTAATATACGTTACAAAATTGCATTCCCTATCACAAACACAAGTTTTAGACTATAAAATTAATTTCTTAAAACATTAATTAATGCTAAGCACGGTTGTTTTATCAGAAATTTTACAATCTAAGTCTAACACATTCACTTTCGCAAATAAAAGGTCAAAAAAGAAACTGATTTCCTTAACTGTCGCAAAGATCACATGTGGAATAAAATGATAAATTCTGGCAAACCAAGGACAAATTCACTAAGTAAAATGGATCAAATTCTGACAACCTAGGAGTTTAATACCATAATCTGTCTGGCTATCATAATATTAGCTATATATATATATATAGTAGTATATATTATATATATATAATATTATAGTTATATATATATTAAATATAATAATATCTATATATATATGAATATATATATTATTACTAAGCTATACTATATATATACTTATATAATATGGATAAATTGCAAGTTTCAATCAACCATTTGTGGCAGTTGGTCTGTATACAACAAGAGAGTCCACTTTGTAGGTGCCTTACGTGAGTCACTATAGATAATGGTCCTGAGTTGGCCAAATATGAGTATGATATATATATATAGTAATATATATATAGTATTATATATAGTTATTTAATAATATATACATAAATATATATAATATATATATATTATATATTGAGTTTTAGCCACTATGTCAGTAATTATACTATAAATATATATATTTATATATATATATACTAATATAGTAATAAGTATATATATATCATATACTAGTATATATATATATATATATATATATATATACTATATATATACTGTATATTTATATATATAGTATATATATATATATATACTAGTCGTCAAAATTAGCCTATTCAAATATATAGTAGTATAATAAACATAAATATTATATATATATTTATATTTATAATACTATTATAATATATAGTATATATATATATTGTTATATATATAGCTATATATAATATATAATATATATATATATATATAAATAGTATTATTATACCATATATATATATATATATAATATTATATTATATCATAAGTATATATAATACTATATGATATATATACACACTATATTATTATACGTAAGTATGTTTAACCTTTTTGACAAATATACATAGAAGTTGTTGTTACTTTAAATATACTATTTCTATGTATACTTTTTTAGTTGCCATTCACGATTTCGTTTGCCGGGGAGGGGGAGGTGATTGAAATTAAAGTATTAGAAGGATCCGTATTCTCTAAAAATGTATATTGAATTTCGAAATATTTGACGCAAGATTTCCTTACTATATAATAATATATGAATCGTGACGATAAGTATTAGCATGCGATGAACGAACGGAGACACACTCACGAGTGGTCTGCTGCGAAAGTGACTAGAAGTGCATTATATTATATAATATATTATATATATATATAGGTGCATATATAGATCCCTATCATTATGCCAAACATTTTTCTTACCCTTTGGTTCTTGTTCTGCAAGCGTGAATCCACTCTAGGGTAGGTTTCATTGCTCTGCCCGTTGAATCCGTCTAGGTTTGGTTTCATTGCTCCTGCAACGTGGAATCACGTCTAAGTTAGGTTGCATTGCTTTGCAACTTGAATCCGTCTAGGTTAGGTCCTATCTGTAACGGCCTTTTAGTTAGGTTAGGATAAAGTGGTAGTTAGGTACACGATTTGATATTATATATATATATATAATATACTATATATATATATATACTATATATATATATTATTATATATATATATATATAATATATATATATATAATATATAAATATGAGTATATATATATATATACATAATATATATTATATAGATATATCAATATAGTATATTATATTATATGGATATATATATATATATTTATATATAATATATATAATATATATTATATATAATATATATAATACTATATATAATAGTATAGTATTCTCTCAGGTTTAGTTCAATACGATTGTGTTCCGAACACGACCTCACCGTTGAGTCGCGTGCGACTCAGGCACGTTACTCAGGCAAGCGATTAATTTTTTTTGACAGAACGCCAAAAAGGTGATAGTGACGAATGGTGGAAGTGACCACTGAACGTACGATATTGAATATATAATCTATATCACTATCTCAATATATATAATCTATATATAATATGATAGTATATAATCATTGGTAATGATCTCCATAATCTATAGATTATAATATCCATTACTTATATAAAATAAATTCGTAAGAAATAAACATAAATATTTACGATTAACAATTTATAATAAAATTCAAGAAATACTATATGGCTACTTATCTCAAAAGCCTATAAAAATGACCATTACTAAGACGCCTACATTTGACTGTTTGTCTACTAACAAAAAACGAAAAAACATAGATCAGATAATACATTAAAAAACATCAATGATCATAAGTATAATTAATACTACACATACTAAACAATATAATAAAAGAATATATGTAATAACACATACCATATATACTAAAAATATATATAAATATTCTCTGAATGTAGTTTTATATATACATATATATATAATAACAAACTAATACTATAACTATATTACCATTTACAAGTAAACTCCACTTATTCACCATCCCCTCTGGTAGTTCTGTATTGACCTGTCAGGTGTCGCCTCTGCAGAACCTCCTCCAGTGGTAATTCTATCTCTACATTCTTTACCTTCCACATTGTATTTAAGTATCCTAATAATATTATGGTAATTTGAAATGGTTTCTTCCAAACCATCTTTTCCTATAGGTAGAATGAAGGTTTAGAGAATTCATTAATATTTAACCATTCGGCATCTATTCTTGGTCCAGTTCTCCTCTTCCATTCCCTCTTGAGGGTCCATTACCATCGTCACTCTGATTCTGTTGTATAAGAGTTTACGTTATTGAAATTAACCAATTCTACAGCTCTCACCGATTTCCTCACTTCATGACTCCGCCTATCTCTCAGCGTAACTCCTTTCAATCTCTCAATGCATCCTCATCTCCGCCCGCCTCGCACTCTTCCTCATTGTGTTGTGTTCAGTGCCAGCATTCCTGAATCCGTACTCTAAGTATTCGGTCTCAGTATTGTTTTGCACATCACCATTTTCCACTTCTTTTGGTATATGCTGTTTTCTTTCTCACGTACTTGGAGTATATCTTTATGCTCCTATCGTTTATCTGAGAGAAACTTCCTTTATCCTCCTCGCCGAGTCTCTCTCCCGAACCTCCTTATCCCTCCAATCATCATCCCTAAGTATTTGAATTTATCCACATGTTGTAGTCCTCTCTTCTATATTGATGTTCAGTGTTCGGTTCTTTCTCTAGTCTATTCCTCATACCTCCGTCTTCCTCCGTGTTCCTCTATCATCACCGATTCTCTCCCATTTGGCATCCCATCTGTTCAACATGTTCTGCAGATCCGCTCCCCTCGACCTGCTATCAATGCTGCCATCATCTGCGTATAGCAGTGTGTGTTCATTGTCTACCCTGAGTCCTACATAATCCATGTAATTGAAATAGCAGGGGCGAGGAACACACCTGCCTGATCCTCACTCCCTGAACCACCTCAAACTCATCCTTCTTCTCTTACTTCTCCCCTTATCTTATTTCTTGTACCTGCGTATGTACTTTTTAATTGCTCTTTTAATTTTGTTGGTATTTCATACTCTATGTTGTCCAGTGCTCGGCCCATAGCTTTCCCATCAAATCATATCGAAGGCCTCTCAAAAGTAACTATAAAGCGCTCACATCTGCTCCTTATATTCCATTCTTTTGTTTTTTCTAACATCATCATTTTCAACTGTTAGATAGATGTGGATCCATTTCGATGAGTTTTTCCCCGCTCTGAAGCCCATACTGCCAACTTATCTATAGTTTAATCTCAACTTTGATTCATCAAGATCATCCTTTCAATATTCTCTAGTAATTTGTGCTAGCAAACATTCAGATAAGCTTATCGCACTCTGTAGTTGGTATTATTTGCTATATTATTCTCCTTTCTCATAAGGTAGGGCGCAAATATCACCGCTCTACTGCCAATTCGTCAAGGATATTCTGATACTTTCGTCCCAATGAATGTCAATTCAGAATATACGTGCCATAACTTTCCACTCCTCTCCAGTCTGTATCAATTCAGCATCTCCAGTCCATCGGTTCCCTGGGCTTTTTTCCATTTATCCTTTAGCGTTTTAAATAGCTTTTCCTCATTCTCCCTGCAATCATCCCCTCTGTTCCCTTCCAATCTACCTTCAGCTCCATCACATCTCCGTACTCCCTTCACATTCTGTACCCTCCTCAACAATCAAATCTCAATCCTTCATTGTCATTAGAGAGTAGTCGACCCCTTATTCCAGCAATCTCCTCCTCCTACTACCAACCACCCCAACGTTTCTCCCTCCTTACTTCATTATGATCGTGCGCGTTTCTGGTTCTTTCGGGGTTCTCATACTTTTAGCCAATCATGAGATTAAATCAAATCTTTTTTGTTTTCCCAAATCATGGTATATCTTGCTTCAGGTTCCTGACCACTCTAATTTTTTACGCCAATTGAATTGCGATTCAAGCCTGTCTATTTATCCCTTCTCTAGCAATGCTATTTTCGAGTGGAGCTTCTAACATACATCTCCATTCCTAATCTTTCATTCATTTTAATCTAACATTCAGTAAGTGTAACACGCTCCCTCTTGCTGTCTTTGTTCTCAGTTTTCTACACACAGCTCAACATTCACATGGTTCTCAATATGCTGTCTATGTTGCTTGCTTCTACTTTCGTATTCTTCTTTTCTACCAGGACCTTCAATTTTGCTGGTGTCCGGTCAATTTATCCTTAAATTTATAATTCATCTTTGCTGACTTATATTCTTACATGCAAGCTTCTTCTTTTTATGATATCATCAAAATCTCTGCTTCGTTGCCTGGTCCTTTAGTTCTTCTAGCAGATATCATCTTTCTTAACTCAATTTACCTCAGGCTGTTAACTTCCTCTCTCATCTCAGTAATCTCCAATCTACATCCGCTGTGGTCCGAATCCAAGGATACGTTCGGGTAGGCTCAGCTTCTCACATCCAATAAATATATTCTTTTTATTGGTTCAAAACTAATCTATCATGTGAATTTCTACAACAATTCTAAATCTCCAGACTACCCCAACCTATGTATCCAGCAGGATAATCCATTTTTTAAACCATCTCCTTCCATGTCTGCCGATCATCCATCCGTGTTCAAGCTCCATCAAAGGAAAAGTCTAATCCCGTTTTCTCTCATGCAAAATCTACATCAATACATTCCCGCCTCATTCCGTTACTACACGGACTCGTAGATGTTGGACACACGCGAGTCACACCTCGACACTCACCGCTCAGGTCGGTACTCGTCGCGGAGGTCAGCTCAGGCTCGGAGGCGTGCATATATCAGCTGTCTCCTAATTACGAGATATGTGGGAGAGACTGCCTATCTCTCTTCCCCGAGCGCATAATGTAATATCAGCGAGCACTGAAGTCCTTCTCCTAAATCTACTATCCTTTTCCATCCCTTGGTCTCTTCCCAATCTATAGATGGGGCGTAAATGTTTGAAATTAATACCTTAATTATCCTCTCCCTCTGACACTTCGATTCGTATAGCCCATTCAATCTTTCAATTTATCAATATCGTGTTTCTGTTATAATTCTTGTAGATATCCACGGCTTTCACTAAAGATATTTCGCCACAAACACCGATGTCCTTTTTTTTTCGCCTTCCTTCTGCAATCCCTTATATACATCATTGCACGATAGATCTTTCATGATTATATGTCCCTACTAGTACAGTGTCTTCTCCATCGATAATCTCTGTTCACACATTCCTCCCAATACAGCGCATCAAAATCATTCTCTCCTTACATTAAGTCTATCATACTCTCACACCTCCTCCTGATACCTAGGATCTACGTGACTCACCTAAGTTAAAATTTGGTTGCCCCATATAAATCCCCCTCCTAATTTATGTACCAAAAAATCCACTTATAAAAGAAAAACTTATTCCTTTTTTCAGTCAATTTCTCGACCGCGTTCAATCAAACCTTGGATCATCCTGTGTCCGAGGCATCACACTTGGGTTCTCTGAGGCAAGTGATTATCGGTAAGCGGCTTGATGAGGGAACCTGTCCTCACCCTAGCCAGAGCTCCGTTAGTCGAGTCCAGGGTACACAACGAGGACGTGGAGTTGGGCTTCCGCCACCGATATATATATACTATATATATACTATATATAATACTATATATATATATATATTATATATAATATCTATATATAATACCTTATATATATATCATATATATCATATATATATATATATATATATAATTTAGTTACTCCTAGATTGAAGTAAAAGATTTAAATATTTTGTAAATATCTTTATATTAATTTTGTTAGGAATGTTAGTAATCGAAAACTTTATTTTTTTTCTGATTTTTTTTTTTTTTTTTTTTTTTTTTATTAAGACATTTTTGCTTTAAAGTTTTTTATCGAATAACTATGTGAAGATCCTCAAAGCAAGCCGCCTGGAAGCATTTCCCTTCTAAGAAATATTTTCAAATATGTTTATATAATATACTGTTCAACAGATCGTAAATTAATGGAATTCGTTAGCAGTTTCTAAGAACGCGTGTATCACAGGTTCCAAAGTTACATAGTCGAACTAGTTACTTAATTAAGATAGTCTTACAAGTTTTAAGCTAATCCCATAGTAATTTGTTTGCTGTCCCGGTTCTAAAGTAACATAGTCGAGCTAGTTATTCAATTAAGATAAATCCTATCGTAATTGGTTTGCTGTTCCAAAGTGCTCTGTGTAACAGGTTCTTAGCTAACAAAGTCGAAATTAGTTAATTTTAAGATACTCTCTTACAGGCCTTAAGCTAATACAATGGTAATTGGTTAGCTGCTCAAAGAATGCTGTCTTACATGATCTAGACTGATACATTCGAATGGGTCAGTCGTTTTATGGAATATTGTCGTACAATTTCCGTGTTAATTTAGTCGAAACTAGTTAACGTTAAGATACTGTCTCACAGGTATTAGGTTAGCACAATCGCATTGGTTATTCAACTTGGAATACTGTCTACAGGTTCTAATATAGCACAGTGGAATTCGTTAATTCACCATGACTATCATGCATGTCTAAATATAATCAAATTTGGGATGATACGGGTTCTTTTGTATTGCCTGTAGAGTTTCTTCTTCTCTCGGTTAGCTTGTGAGCACTCTTGGGATCACCAAGGGGTTTCCGACCGTCTGCCTACGGAAGATTGCGGGATGCAAGCTTCTTCTGCTGTGATGACAACTTGCTGGAAGAAGTGAAAGGCATCATCAACAGTCGGAAACCGCTTATTGAAGGAAGAAAGTGGGATAGTCATAACGCCAGCTGAAGGGCAAGGTTCAATATTTATTAAGGGCTGTGCCCAATTTTCAACCCCCTAGAAATGGACCATAAAATTCGAATTTCAGCCGATTTATCCTTAAACATCTAAACCTGTTGCTTTTTTGCCCTCTAAAACGTCGTTTTCGGGTGTTTTTCTGTGTCTGTAGTTATGCTTTCAGAATTTTCAAATTTTCAAAACCTATGTTTTTGACATTTTTCGATTAAGCTTCTACAAACTTCTTCAAACTTGAAATATGCATAGATGGGATTCATTAACCTGCAAAATGCCATGAAGTAGTTTTTTAAGATTTTTTGATATATGTTGCTCAGCAATCTCAAAATTCCAAACCCACTTTTTTCGGTTTTAAATGCAAAAATTGCGACTACTTTTTTCTACTCAGATGCAAAATGATTGAAATTTTCAAGCATTATGCAGTTGGGAGAGATGCACATTTTTTACTTAGATAATTTCTTTGTATATGCAGTAATTTTGGATTTGTTCTTGGAACAAATTTTCCCCAAAATATTTTTTTGAAATTTTTCAAATATTTTCTTTTGTAGTGTACAAAAACATTATTGTAGTCCAAACAGCTGTAACTAGCCTGACTATACAAGCCTTGAAAATTTGATGTTGATCGAATGAGTAAGAAAAAAAATATATATCAAAATTTCACTTTTTCAAAGAATTGTTTTTTTTTTTTTTTTTGGAAAAGTGAAATTTTGAGTATACTCGACTCTATATGGTTTTGATCTATTTAATTGTCACAACCCCATCTAAATATTTCAACCTGGGCTGGAATTAGATTTTAACATTGGGTCTCGGTACAAGCTCACTGAAAGTTATTGGGTAATGATCACTGTCGTATAAATAATCAAAGCTGGACCCAGGTAAAGCGATCCATAGGGTATGGGAGCAAAAGTGAATATCAATACAGGAAGAAGTGTGAGTGTTTCTAAACGTTTATATGTAGGAAGCCCTGTGTCACCGCATCCCAGGGAAAAGGGGGTTAGAAGATCTACAGGGATCTTGACTTACACGAAGTGACAGAATCGCCCCATTAGGGATGGCGGAGGTTGAAGTCTCCTTTTATAACAACCGGAGTTGGGAGCTGCCTAAAAAGATCAGCTACGTCGACTTAGTAAATTCAGTACATTCGGAGCCAAGTTGATCGGAGCAGTGTAGTAAGGTCGATTGGACAAATGAATTTGGTGCTGCACTTGCATGAAGTTTGGTTGAAGAGGGGCTGGAGAATAGGGGACAGATTTATGAAGTAGTATTCCTGTACCTTTCCTATCATTCTCACCTCTTTCTAAAGAAGTTAGAGAGGATTTATATTCCGACGGGTGAAAAAAGTTGCGATGACATAGTCGAAGTTCCTGCAAACATATGCACTTCGGTGTGCATATGTTTATTAGTTGAACAAGTTCTTCAAAATTATAGTAGTAGCCACGAGATTTTCATTGAAGGAAAGTGGCCATTCTATATTGTTATAAATATTATGAAGGATGGTCTTTTTGAGAAAATTGTCTCTATATAACTAGGGGTAGTGTTGGAGGTAGATTCAGATGGAGAGGAAAGGCTGAGACGTGGGTCTCGACGAGGAGGGCAACTAATCCTGATATAATGATATCATACAACAGGATTTGGAAACATTCTAAGTTTGGGAAGGAGTTTTCAAGTGGTATTTGGTGAAAGGGCTTCGCCATGAATGCGAGATAAATTGATTTTAACCAAGTCCATCTTATTTTGTGGATTTGGTTGGTCGCTGGGAGAGCAGCCAGAATGCTCGTGTTTAGGAATGGGAGTGATATCAGTATCTACCAAGCAAGCAAATTCAGAAATGTGTGGGGATATCGAGCTGTTTCCATGGAAATAGGGAAGGAAGATGTCCCCAGTAAGGCATTATCTTTTTGAAAAGGTGTTGGGGTTGTGATATTGGGTTCCTATATAGGATTCGTAAGGGTGACAAAGTCTGATACTGGAAGTTTTTCCAGTAAATTATCATGCAAGTGAATTTGGGAGATTGGACTGTCCGATTTAAAAATGGAGACCTCTGAGTCCCTTTTCATGCCTCCAACAGATCCAAAATACTTAGAGCGTTGGCGACATTTACCTTGAACAGCTTTCCATTCTCCTCTCTTGGAAGCGCAGAAAGCATTAGAAAGAGAGTTGGATATCACATCACATCTATTTGGGAGCTGTTATCCATTTCATCCGCTAAGGCATATAATCCTTTGGGGAGTGCTGAGAAAGAAAATTCGGTAATGAAGAGTTAGTATGGTGAGGATTCAGAAGAGCTGGAGTAATCTTGCAAACTATCAGAGGGTTGATTGGTGGGTTGGTCGATAGTTATAGCTGCAATTGTTTGGGTACAATCTATTGAAGTCATTGTTTTTGTCTCAGGAATAGATTTATGGTGAGGTCTCTTCTGAGTTGCATTTTTTTACGTCTAGGATTAATGTGTTTTGGTTTAAATATTCGGATGCTTTGTATTTTAACGAATAATCTATAGTTTGGTGATTATTCTTTTATTTGTGTTTAGGAACATCTTTTTCAGGAATTTGAGCAATAGTGGGAGACGTATTAGGGAACAAAGAGACAGACCTCTCGCGTAAGTTTGGAGAACCTATCGGGTAGGTATGGGACAGTGTGTCTTGGCAGGAAATGTTTTCCAAGTTTTGTGTTGGATGACCCAACTTAGTTTCATTGTTGGTTTGTGTAAAACTAGTACTTGGGATAGGGTTGTTCCTGGCATTTTGGAAGGGAGATTGGATCAAGGGCTGCTTTTGTACTATTTGAGAAGTAGGTAGTGTGAGCAATGCAGGCAGACAGGTTACAATAACTGCTTGACTTTCGCTGGGATTTGGGAGAGGAGTGCTACTGGGATGGTGTTGTGTCGGTGGATTAACACGCGGAGGCATTGGGGTTGCTGCAATTGTTGCGTAAGATTGCATGTCTTGTAGGATATTTTTAATTGGGCTGGCGTATGGCATCTCTCCTGCTCAATTTATATATGGAACATAACTCCAAAATCTCCTGTTCTAACAGGTAAGACGGGCATTTGAAGGGAGAAGCACTGTGGAGTCCTCCACAGTTTTTATAGTGTGGTGTATTTTCACAGGGAATGTGAAATAATTCTTCGCAGACTGGGCATATGTCGTCCCGGTCCTCTACAGTATTTTCGGGGATGACCAAACCGTTGACATTTAAAGCAACGACTGGGTCGAGAAATAAACGGGTGGACATTGTAACTTGTAAACCTTATTTTCACCTATGTAAGTGGATGTGGGATATTACAGGTCAGCAGTAAACGAGAATTTGGAGTGTCAGGCGAGTCCCGACTAGGGGGAAATCTATAAATGTTTGTAACGGAAAATCTTTTCTGCTGGAGATTTCTTATAATGACAGCAGTATCTTCGTCTTTCTGTTGCAAAGAATAAGTACTGCATTTGGATGTGTTTCTTATTTCATTTGGAGTAGAAATAAGATGAATGTTTGTGAGAGAATTTAAGGATGACAAAATAGAACTTTGATTCCGGTTAGCAGCTTGAACGAGAATGGACCCCATTTCTCAATAATGTGACTAGAGGGTTTTCAATTCCTAAAGCTTCTTCAAGTGCATCGCTAAGAAGAATGATTCTTTGCTCAGTAAGAGCTTTGGAGGTAGTGGATCGCATTATGTAAAATATCGGGAATGATGTTTCAGATGTCATTCCTGGAGGGGAACAGTATATGGAGTAAACGAATGAGAACGATTTTAAGGGGGGAGGCACCTTTGCGGGATTGCCCTGACTGTTTGGGCACCTGGAATGTTAGAGACATACCAGTCGACGGATCGCTGAAATTATGGAAAGGACCCTCAGCTGTAGGAGAAGGAAGAAAAACGGAAGTACCTGCTAGTCAAGAAGTAATAGGGACCGAGGTGGTGCCAGGCTTGGAACCCGACAGATGGTAATTGTTGTTGATGTTGATGTTGCTAAACTCACCTTGGTTTAAACACGTTTTTTCTTTTAGTGACTTTTCCATAAAAATTAAACCACAAACTTCGTCTCCATAGATGAGCAAATATTACCATAAAACGAATGAAACATACAAGTAAATAACATGATGGGCTGGAAAGGCATAAATTTCATAAGGAAGGGTGATCCTTCTTTTCACAAGTTACAGGCCAGAGACCCATACAACCTTTTGGACCCCACCCCGTAGGGTAGGCTGTGGATGTGTCCATGGAAGATCCTCCTGGAACTCTACGCCGGTTTACCTCCTGTGTACTACACGGCACCTTATATCTTCACGTAGAACCCGAGATTATACACCAAAGTGTAAAAGAGCCTCCTCAATGGTTAGCCAAGGTTCGGGTTTCCTACAATTGGCGGCCCGGTCAAAAGTGAGCTGAAGGACCAGTTTTTCTCCTGTACCCTCATCCACGGTGAGGAAGTGTGGGGTGAAATGAAAACCCCATGCGGGAAGAGGCACTGGATAACCCAAGGGGCTGTAACGGGAAAAAAGGAAGGCAACCCATGTACAAGCACTTAAAAGGGCTGATAGTTGGGAATTCAAAAAAAAAATTAAAATGATAAAAACAAATAAAAGAAAAAGTTAGAAACAGTGATAAAGAAGGTGGATTGAAAAGACTCAAATTTATATGAAAAATGAGGGAAAAGGATGAAGGTTGAAAAGTAATGCATGTGACATATGCTAATGCACGAATGCACGAATGCACAGCAAATGCACATACACGTGCTGGGGGTCGGAGGGGGCACACACAAAGACCCATCGGCATTGGTTCTCATCGCTATGCCATGCACAAGTTATACATCAAGAGCATAATACTACAGCAAGATCAATACAACACCCTTCCGGATATATATACTATATATATAATTATATATATATAATATATATATATATATATATATATATATATATATATATATATATATATATATATATATATATATATATATATATCATAACCAAAAACAAATAATACTGGATAAAGATAATAAATCGTTCTCACGTTTTTGGGTTGCTTGATTTTAGAAACTTTGAAGTATAATATGCCCACTATTACTTTAGCGCTCTAAAAGAAATTTTAAATTTTGAATCTTATGGAAGATTCCAATGTAAATAAGAAATGTTGAAATAAAATTTGCAACCTCAAAAAAAAGATACGTATTCCTGAAAAAAAATATTTAAATTTTTACTTCGAAAATATGAGTTGCCTTGCTTTCCATGAAGCTGTGATACTTGTAAATATGATTCATTTCCCAAGTCTTCCTATTTATGATCTTGCTGCAGAAATCTAAACCTATGTCTTTACCCAAATCTGACGTAGGTTTCGGTTCTACAGTTGCATAAATAATCATGTGCACTTTTCTTTACAAGTAGAAATTAATATTCAAGCTTTATGCTGCTCAATGGCATAAACGGATTATTAAAATAAGAGCAGCTATTTTTATGGTGTAATGGAAATGACTATTGCAATAAATAGAAGCGCAGATTTTATGGTTATTCTGTATGTTCGAATACATCAAATTTCAAAGTATGTTTCGATACCTCTTTCTAAATTCCGATAGTTGTAAATATAAATGAGACATAAACACTTGCATGTCCTTATATTTTTTCCTATGAGGAGAAAATTTATCTTGGGGGGGAAAAATGGGGAGTTGACTGTGGTGAGTGAGCTGATAGGACTTTAAAATTCAGTGAATGTATCTCATATTTTCGTATTTTAGTGGAGGCATTTCAAACCAGATTTTATGACTTTTAAATCTTGAACAATTAATTTCAAACCATATTTTCATTTTCATTAATAGAATCATATTCATTAATAGAAATGCAATTTTTTTTATATAACTAACGCGGATACTGTCAAATGTGGTAACGTAAACAGAAGCAGCATGTTATGATATAATTTGGAAGATAGCTTGTTTCTTTGCGAAATTTAAAGATAGTAGGTGCAGGATTGGTAAAATTAGATACATATAGGAAGGGAGGTAGCTCTCTTAAAGCGATGAGATTATCTCCCATTAGACATATGATGTGTAGGGTATATCCAATAACACTCCATTCCTCAATGGTTCGCCCCTCTTTCCTCATATTCACGTTCTTTCTGCACTAGAGAAGACTCTCCGTCTTTGTACACAGATCAAAAAAGCAATACTACTATTACAGCCAACACTTTTTTCATATATCCCTATGTGTGGGGGAAGAAAGAATTAGCACATTGTACGTTCTGCATGTCATAGTGTGCGACTAAAAGGACAGGATTTGGCAGTTGGGTGGGTGACCTACTACCACTTATCTTTTCTGGAGGAATGCTTTTGCATGCCTCGAACCTGGTCGTGAACACCGTTTGCTACCTTATGCCTTTCGGCGAAATTACATGAATCGTCTGAGTACATGGAATGAAGAGAAAGGTGATAAATATATTTCAAATGGGTAAATTTGATCTGCTTGTTATTACTAAAACAAAGATGAATGGAAGCTGTGAAGACAAGTAGTATTGAGTGAAATATATGTGAGCGGGAGTGGAGAGGAATTAGAGGGAGAGGGAAAGAGTTATGATTCTGATCAGTGACTTGTGGTACAGTGCTAAGGTTAATATTGTTTGTGTGCGCACTAGAATATTAATGGTTAAATTTAAGTTTGAGAAGATCAAGGTATGTGTGGTTGTAAAATATGGTCCATCTGAGGACGATGCTGAAAGGAGTTTGACTCTCTGGGATAATCTGAATGATGGTTTGGACGGGGTGAGTAAAGGCTTCAGATTGCTTGTGTTGAGCTACTGAATAGTTGGAATGGATATAGAAAAAACTGGAAAGTACAACAGGTGCCTTTGGGATTTCGGGAAAAATGGGAATGGTAGGAAGGTGATTGATTTCTGTGAGGAGTGAGGTATGTATGAAAGTAATACATTCTTTGAGCACAAGAGTATTGATAAGTACACCAGAGTTAGTGTAGGCAGAGATGGTATTGAAGTGAAGAGTATGATGGATTTTGTGCTGATGAAGAAAAAAATGCTGAATACGTTATTGATGTTAAATCAGTGAGAGGGTTGGGAATAGGAATGTCAGATCATTATGCTGTTTTATGTAAGAACAAGTTAGTGAGGGCGTGGATGGAGAAGAAAAAGATAAAGAAGGAAGTGGGGAGAATTTGGAGTAAAGTTAAGTAAACAAGATTACAGGGGGGAAATGTAAATAACTTGCAAATAAATCAGCTGAATGAAAATAAGATGAAACTAAACAAATTTGAACACAAATGAA
Organism: Trachelipus rathkii; assembly: GCA_015478945.1. Taxonomy (NCBI): domain Eukaryota; kingdom Metazoa; phylum Arthropoda; class Malacostraca; order Isopoda; family Trachelipodidae; genus Trachelipus; species Trachelipus rathkii. The sequence goes on from JABUQX010057797.1 coordinate 22,904, forward strand.
AGAAATCTTTGTTTGTAGTTCAAGAGAAGTATGTGGGTGTGCAAAAGTTGAAAGTAAAAATATTAATTGTAAGCTGTGGAATGAAGAGATGATACAAGCGGTTAAAAGTTACAAAAAAAGGAATGGTTGAATATGCAAAAAGCCAATGATGAGGTCTCGAAATAAAGGGGTATGGAAATATATAAGGATTAAAATAAAGACTAAAAATTGTATAAAGAGGAGGGAAAAAGGTTAATAAACAGCTTGGAAGGAGGATGAATAAGTACTTACAGGGGAATCGGAAGCTCTTCTGGGAGGAACTACGAAAGGTTAATTAAGAATGGAGTAAAGGAAATCTTCAAGGAATAATGAATAGGGATGGTACTTTCTTGACTGATGAAATTTATCTGAGGAGATTGTTGGGGAACACTTTGAAAATCTGTATAAAATTGATTGTATTGAAAAGGTGTTAGTGAGTGTGTGTAGGGTTGAGGGTGTTTGAAGAAATTGGTATGTTGTTGATGAAGGAATTAGTAGGGAGGAGATAATTGGGAGAGTGAGAAAGCATATTTTCCTTACCTCTTTTTTATCCTCCCTTTACTCCTCACTAGATGTAGGGTATGGTGCGTAACATGCATATAAATAGGATAGTTAAGTAGAAGATCATGACGTAAGTCGAAATTAAAGCCCCCCACTACTGTCTCCTTAATACCCTTAAGTGAGAGCTCGTCGTAGTCAAAACAAAATCCAAACTATTGCTTCACAAGACTGCAACTGACACTGACTCTGGTATCTCATCAGTGTAGGATTCATCTTCAAGGCCAGACTCACAACCATTCCCACTCATAAATCCTTGCCATTCGCACATATTATCAGCCTTTCTTATCTTCCCTGCCAAACTTACATCCCTCCCTTCAGACATTCCTTTTTATTGGCTCAATCTACTTCGATTTTCAGCACACCAACTACTCTTGATCCGATTAACCAACCAACTGTCATCTATCCGTTCCATATGACTAAATTATTTTAATGCATTCTCGTTTATTCTCTCATTTACGCCTTTCTTCACATTAAACGACTCTCTAACACGTTCATTACTCATTTTATCAGTTCTTCTCACACCTATTACACTCTTAAATTTATCTATCTGGACAGATAAGACCTTAAATCTATATCTCTTATTCTACATCATAGTTTCACTACTTTACATTAACACAGGTAACAGTAAACCCTCATGTAAAATCTTAGTGCACTAGACTTAGTCTTTCTGTATTCACCAAAGGTTTAATTGCAACTGATACTTTCGTACCATTCAAAACTTTCCTAATACACTCAGCATCATTCGTTCCTTTTCATTCAATATATAGCCTAAATAATTAATCTCATATACTTGTTCAAGCTGCCCACCATCTAATACGTTTCACATTGTGGTCTTTCCTCACCTACCATAATCATTTTGCTTTTATATGCATTTGCTTTCAAATCACTCATTTTACTTATACAGCAAAGCTTCTCTACCAATCATCTCAAACTCTCTTCAGAATCCCTACACATAACAAAATAATCTGCGTAAATTAACAAGGTACCTTGCACTCTCTACTATTTTCCTTTAGTCTAACACTCTCACAAACCACATTTATCTTAAATTTTTTCATCACCCCATCCGTACAGATAGTAAATAGCCAAAAAGACATAACCCATCAATGCCTCACTCTGCTATCAATATAAAACCATTCACTCCCCACTCTATTTATTCTTACACATTCTTCACCATCCACATATATACTCTTAATGCCATTCAGAAATTAATTACCAGCACCATATATCAGCAATTGCACAGAGCTTCCCTATTATTACTGTTATACTCATGTTACAGGTCATATAACAAATAAAATTTCCTTTTCTTCTCTCTTATTTTCTCACTCATTTGCCTCAATCTAAAATATTGATCTACACATCCTTTACCACTTCTAAATGCACCTTGTTCCTCAACAAAAAACCCCTCAGTCATTCGACGCAATCATTTCTCCAAATAAGCAGCATATATCTTCCCTATAACACTCAACAACTAATTCCCGTGTCGTTTCTACATTTCTCCTTATAACTCTTATCCGCATGCTAAGGTACTTTCAAAGCTATTCTCCAGTACTTCGAAACTACACACTTCATAAATGCTTTGCTGTATAACCTCCATATCCAGTTAAAAACAATCTTACCTTCATTTTTTATTACTTCACCAGTAATTAAATCTACATCTATTGGTTTACCATCCATCAGCTTCCTCGCTGTATCTATTAAGCTCCTCCTTACTATTATCCTTTCCAAAATACATATCACTTACACCTGTCAAACCAATGTGCATCATTTATACCACCGCTCTTCATTATACCAAAGGTTTGCAAGATTTTTGACGTGCTTGTTCCTTCCACTTTCATCACATCTATCTCAGCAGTCATAAGTGCACCATCACTATTCATCCTTCCATAAAGATTACTCTTACTATCTTTCTTAACCATTCGTAGCTCCTTGAAGAACAGCTTCCTATTCAATTGTAAGTTTCCATTCAACCTGTTTCCAAACTGTTTATTTACCTCCTTTTTTCTCTCTCCAGTGTATTCAATTTTATTATTTCTCTCTTTCTTCTTTAACGATATGTTTTCTAATCCTGTATTCGAATCCTTAATGGGACTTTTAGTCAAAAGTTAAGCTTGCGTGCATACATTTTTTTTTCTTAGGCTTTTGCATCACTCATGCATTCAAACCTAAAACGCTATTGGTTATTCTTATATGTATATACTATATTAGTATATAATATATATATCATATATAGTATAATATATATACTATATATATCTATATCTTAATTTATATCATCTTATATATCACTCTATAGTATATATATATATATATATATAATATATATATTATTTTATATATATATATATATATATATTATAATAGGTTTTAATTCATATATAATATTTAGTATTATATATATATTATATATAATAATATATATATATATATATACCCCTACCATCATAAGCATTATTATACTATATACCTCATAATATAGGTATATATATATATAGTATTCTAGTGTAATATATATGTATATATCATATATATTTATACTATATAATCTCTAAGTTACTATATATATATATGATTATTAGTATATTATATATATATATATATATTATATTATATATTATTATTATATATATAGGTAGTATATTTATATATATATATATATATATATATATTACTATATATAAGTATATTATAATTATATATTAATCTTAAAAATATATATATTTCAGTTGCGAATAAATAAAATTAGTAAATCAGATTTGGCACTTTTTAATCGATTAAGAATAAGATAAGATGTAATTAATTATAATCTTATAAATTTTAAAAATTGAAATTATTATTTTTATCATTATTTATTAATTTTATAATTATTGATTTAATTATTATTTATATTATTCATTATTATTATTCATTATTATTATTATTATTATTATTATTACTCATTATTATTATTTTCTGCCCAACCCCCAGACCACACACTCTCTCTCTCTCAGTCTTTCTCTTTTTTTCTGTTCCTTCTTCTCTCTCTCTCGTCTCTCTCGATCTCCTCTCTCCTCTCCTCTCTCTATCTCTCTCGTCTCTCTCCTCCTCTCTCTCTCCGTCTCTCCTCTCCTCTCTCTCTCTCTCTCTCTCTCTCTCGAACATTATTATTTTTGTATGTTTTATATTCTGTGATGTCTCTTTAGCAGAAATCAATACGGATAATATAACTAAAGGCGTTTGCTTAAATGCATGTATTTTTAGTATCATTTTATTGCGTATGTAATTTTTCGTATCCAATCTTGATTATCAACATATCCACCTAATCAACATATCAACTTACTTACAGTATATCCATTCTTTGAAATATCAAATCCAGATTATTTTACCTTTTCAATTTGCGTAATCTTAAACCATTCATTCTCTCTCTTGGCTATCAAATGATTGCATCACCCTCATAAAACTGTTTCTATAACAACAAAGAATGCTCTTACAAATTCTTCAGTCACAAATTCTTATAAGATTGCTCGCAGGAGTCATTTTGAAACGTAATCTCT
>JABUQX010057798.1:0-7500 GCA_015478945.1 Trachelipus rathkii
ATTCTATCTCTAACTTTATTCTTACTTTTCACTTGAATGATCTTGCTCAAACTGCACCATCTAACTCTATCCAACTCGTATGCCGAATGACTCGACCCTTCATTTCTTCAACTGCATTTCAATTCTGCTCCCTCTTTTACTTTCTAGAATTGCCGTCTCATCTTAATCTTTTTCCGATTCTAGTTCTCGCTGATGCTGATAGGAATTTCCGGTCGATGTCGTCTCAACCTTGTGAAAAAATTTAAAGTCTTTTTAAAAACTCAAACTCTTACAAATCTCCCTCTCTAAAGACACCTTCGCTGATTATTCTTTCCTACTCTTCCTATGGTTCTTCTGTCGTCCTCTGCCTGTTTGACAAATTAAACATCCTTGGCCTTGCCTTAATGTAAACAAAAAAATGTCTTGGAACCTCACATCACAACGGTTGCTCAGGGGCTGGCCTCAAGAACTGGGGGTTCTGTTGTGACTGCGAAGGAACGTTTTTTTCCTCTTTCTCAGGTTGCTGTCAGCTAGTACAAGGCCTCTCCATCACTCCTTGTTATGGAGTACTGCTCTCATATTCTGGGGGGGGGCTCTGGTTTCCCCGGCTTTTGGATAGGGTCGAGTCCCACAAGGCCAAAAGACTTATGAAACTGTTCGTAACTTTCCACTTCACGTTGACCTCTCTTATCTTGCGCGCGATTTGGTCGCTTTATCTCGTTTCTATTAGTAACCGCAGCGGCAGGTGCTGCGAGGGAACTTGCTCACTCGTGTTACTCCTCCACCTTTACAGACACGTCCTCGTAGCACATGGGTTGCTGTGTCTGCGCATGAGTTTGTGTGGATATTGGCAATCCCAGGCTAGTTCGCTGCGTGCCTTTCTTTCTTTCCAGCCCCTCTGTTCTGTGGAATTCTCTTCCATTCTTCTGTGTTTCCTGCTGAATTTAATCTCCCGCACTTCATTACAGCCTGCGTCTGTGCTCATCTGCGTAATTTGGTTAGTTGTGTACTTCTGAGGCGTGCAACATCCTCCTCCTTGAATAGGGCTTCGCCGTTGAGTTGTGGTGAACAAACTGGAATATTTATATATGATATATATACTATATATAATATATATATAATAATTATATATATATATATATATATATATATATATATATATATTATATATATATATATGATATATATATATATATCATATATATAATATGCTTCTCTTCATCTTTATTCTCTTCCCTTATCATTAGTTTATCATACAGGTAAGTGAATATTCAAATTTAAATTTGACCGTAAAACTTCTATCTTTCGGCGGTCTATGGATAGAACACTTACCGAATATAAAGAGGTTAGTGAATTCGAATCTCACTTTCCCGACTGGCCGGTGGTTTCGAGTCTAATATGGTCAATTTTTAAATGAATACATCGACCTGGCGTGAACGTCATACTCTTGAGTTCAAATGTGGTTGCCGTCGAATATATATATATATATATTATATATATATGATATATATATATATATATAATATATATATATATAATATTATATATTATATATATAGTAATATGATATATATATTATATATAATATATATATATAGATGTAGCAACCCATTACAACTTTGTAAAAATTTTAAATATAATGTTAAATAATATTAAGATTGCGCGAGCAAAATTTTAGCATTAAGTCGAATGAAATATATATAAACCGTGTCCTGTTGAGATAGCTCTTCAGTCAGAAGTTTAAATTAACAAGAAGTAATCAGAAGAAATAAAATCTTACTCAAGATACTCTCTTCCAGAAATCCTCCAAACTTTAAAACGCAGCTTCGGCAAGAGAGGTAAATTTCACCGAAGGGCTGCGACTCCGAATTTCGATCACAATTTTTCGCCGTATAAATCGAAGAGTCAGAGGCAAGGGGGGAAAACGCGCTGGAAAGGCTGTGACACTGACTCGAATTCGCCCTACCGAAGAGAGAAGTATCTCAACAGAAGGGACTTTTATTACTTTCTTTTACTTTTATTGAATATCCTACTTATGTTTGAAATAAAAACATCTTTTCAAATATGGATTTTTAAATTACCATCCCTCTTATATGGGTGCTTGCTTATTCAAAGAGTAGCGCAACAACTTAGCAAGTTAAGTAGCCTATATTTATTGGTGAACCCTTATGGAGAAAGAAACACCTCAGAACTTCGATCACGGAAGCTGTTTTCTGCCTTCTGATCGAACCAAAGAAAACGAACAAAATGAAGAACAAACTATAATAACAGCAAAATCACAAATCGATCACTCGGAGAAAAAAATGACTCAAGCACAAAAGAACAGTTATCCGATACTGGACCTTCAATTTTCATTTCTAATTCTTGATTTATGGTCTTTCACCTTTTCACAACTGATAAAACATTTCGAGGGATTCAATCGTCTAGACATAGCCAAACTGTCCTTTTTCGGCATCGGATTTCTTCATTCATTCAAAGTTTTGGCCGGTCAGAAACTGATTTTGGATTCCACTACGAACCTCTGATTCCTTTTCAAATTCTAAATGGTTCTGTGACCGCTCTCTTTATAATGTATGGAAGAAATTTTTCTAAATAAAGACCTAAATTCGAGCAAATTTAGCCTCTTACATATTAGTGTTTTTATTTACGCTATGGTTTCTTCATATTTTAAGTTTTAATTATTCAAGACGTTCAATTGTTGTAATTCTATTATGAACTTTGATTCCTTTTCGAATCTAAATGGTTCCTGTGACCGCTCCCGTTTATGTATGAAGAAATTTTCAAATAAAGGACCTAAATTTCAAGCAGACGTCGTTTCTACACATAGAATGTCAAATCAAATGTGTTTTCTCTCGTAACTAGCAAAGCTTTGAAAACTATTTAACGTGGCGCATTGACAAATCATGGATACATTAGAAACGCTTTATACTGGACCGTTCCTTGGATCAACGGTTCGATCGATGTGGCCTAATTAAACTTGTAAAAACTCAATTGTTCCATAATCAAGAATTATTATTCAAATTTTGCACTTTTTAATCTTGTAAATGTTTTCTATTTTGTTTAGATCTAATCGGATATAATAACAAAATCTGCTTGTGTTTAAATGCAACCCTTTTAATTTCTGTATATAGAACATTATTGTATTTTTATGTATCAATATTGATGTATGTTTTAGATCTCGGATGTAACCCAGAATCCTGGTATCAAAGGTACTTTACGACTGATCAAGAAAATATATTTTTGGCCTTCAAATGTTGTATGTCTACTTTTTGTCTTCGGACATAATTAGATACGCTTTCAAATTTTAAAAGTAGCTTTAACTTTGTGGGTTCACGTTTATTTATTTCTTGTATAATTATTATAAAACTTTCTCACTCCGTGTTTAAAGCGGGAAGTAATGTAAGCACTCAATTACAACACTTTGTAAAAATGTTTAATTTTGTTGTTTTTTATGCTAAGATTTGCGCAGCAAAATTTTAGCCATAAGTCGAATTGAAATAATATATGAAACCCGTCCTGTTGAGATACTGCTTCAAGGCAGACCTGTTGTAGCAAGAAGGGGATCAGACAAAATTAAATTGAGGCTTTTTTAAAAAAACTTCAAGAAAAGTACAAAAAAAAATACTCCTCTCCAAGAAATCTCTCAAACTTAAACGACAGCTTTCGGCAAGAGATGGTAAATTCACGGAAGGGCTGTCACTCCCGAATTTCGATCACAATTTTTCGCTAAAACGAAGAGTCAGAGGCAAGGGTGGTAAACGCCCTGGAAAGTCTGTGTGACTACCAATTCGCCAACGAAGAGAGAGTATCTCTCAACAGAAAGGACTTTTATTACTGTCTTTACTTGTTGATTGAATATCTCTACTTGATGTTTGATTAAAAGCATCATTTGAAATATGATTTTAATTACCATTCCTCTTTATAGGGTGCTTGCGTCTTAAAAACTCACCAACATAGCAAGTCCGTGTATATATATATTAGTATATATATATATATAATATACTATATAATATATATAATATATATATATATATATATATATATATATATATATAATATATAGTATATTAGTAATGGACCGGATGTCAAAATTTGAACTGTTTGCGGACTGAAGGATCTTAAAGAGGATGCGATGCGGGATCTAAGTAGAATGCGGGATGGGATTGTTTACTTCTTTGAAGGTTGAATAAAATTATAGTGTTTTTAAAAATATATTTAGATATATATATATATATATTTGTGTACATTTAATTTGTATGTTTATTAAATATGATATATATACTTATATATATATATATATATATATATAATATATATATAAGAATAATATATAGTATAATATATTAATATATATATATATAATATATATACATATATATATCAATATATATAATATATAATATATATATAATATTATATTTAATTAGTATATGGCTTATTTTTATACATGGATTTGAACTCCAGGAGCGAAAATCAATAATTAATCTATCGTTATTTTAATAATTTTAGGTAAATTACATTAAATTTTTTGGTAAACTAACCTAACCTAACCTAACCTAACCCTACCTAACATAACTAACCAAACTTAACCTAAATTAACCTAACATATATATATATAGTCAACCACTTATAAATGTCCTATATAAATATTAATATAATAAGTATATATATATAATAGTATATATTATATATATAATATATATATATAATAATACTATTAATAATATATATAGTATATATATATATTATAACTATATACACGTAATATATATAAGTATAATTATATATACTATATAATATATAATATATATAATATAGTTATATATGATATATATATATATAAATATGATATATATATATAATATAATATATATATATATATATATATATATAGTAATTAATACAGAGTGGCGCACATAAAACCGGCCCATCTACGAAAAAATGATTATAAAATAAAATATTTACCTAACCACCTACGACGCGTACATAGTTAATTTTAAATAATAACAACCCACAGCTCAAATCGAGTCCATCCACCTGCTGCATCAGCTACTGCGCTTGGTCTGCGTATTTCAAACGAACATCAGTCGTCGTTCAGCGTGTGTAGCTGTGAGCATGGGCCTTACTCCATTCATCAACATGTGTTCATCGTCGAAGAATATGTGCGGTCACATTCCTTTAAAGTTGTTCGTGACAGGTTTCGTGAGAGTTTAATTACAGTAATGTTCCTGGCAAAAATCAACAATTCAGATCTACGAAAATGTGTCGTTTAACTAGTAATGTCTGGCAATCGCAAAGAAAAGTAGGAACAAGAACTGTACGTATACCTGAATCGGTAGCGGGGCTACAAGAAGCCCGAACAAGTGACACGTACGGTTATCATAGCAACTTATATCCAAAACTCGACACTGGGCTAGAGAACCCACGTTTGCCCGCAATGCTTACACGATTTTAAAACTTGGTGTTTCGGTGTGCTCTTTTATCTGGTAACAGAATAATGGTCAAGTACTTCTTCAACTGAAAACTGTGAATGCCCAATGTTTACCTGCGAGGTCTATGGGGATTCGTCTGCACAGTTAAACGTCCAAAACGAAAACGCGTTATTCATTTCCAAACAATAATGGGGCGACCTGCATACTCAAGTCTGGTCATTGGACTAACCATACATACCGATTTTAGCAGAGGAAAGGACCATCAGGCAAGGGTTTGTGGCCTCCTCGGTCTCCCGACCTCTCTCACCATGTGACTATTTCCTGTGGGGATTTCTAAAATCTAAAGTCTACCACAACAATCCCAGAACAATTGACACATTGAAAAACAAGACATAAGTCAATGAGATTCCAACATCCACATTCGTGTATTGAGAAATGTTTCAAATAATCATGCTTAAACGTGCAGAACTTTGCCTTTGTGTCTTTGTCCATTGAATATCCTTTATTTCTGAATGCATAACTTAGAAGCTCCTAAACATAAATAAATGCCTTAGTTACTACTTTCCTATTATTAATGGTCCTATTAACTATACTACTTTTTGGATTAGACCTGACGTACGTACGTAGGTCGTGGTAGATTTATTATTGATATTCCTTTTTTTCGTAGATGGGGCCGGTTTTATGTCGCACCACTCTAAATATATATATATATATAATATATAGTATATATATATATATAATATATAGTATATATATTAAGTATATATATATAAATATATATAATATATATATAATATATATATTATATACGTATATATTATTAGTGAGGACATGAACAATGACATGATATAAATATGATATTATATATATATATATATATTATATATATATATATATTAAATATATATATATATATATAAAGTATATATATGATAAGGATACTAATATATGTAATATATTATATATATATATATATATATTATATATTATATATATATATATATATATAATATATATATATAAATAATATATATAATATATTAATATTGTATATATATATTAATATATATTATATATTATATACTATATATATATATATATATATATAATATTATAATATATATATATATAATTATAATATATATATATATATTATATATACGCAAAATATTTTAATTATATAAATATAATATAATACTATATATATATATAGTATTATATTATAATTATATATGATATAATTATATATATATATTATATATACGAACCCCCTCCCCACCCCTTAGTGATTTACCCATATAACTCCCATGATAAAGACTCCAGATAAAATTTAAATTTTTATATGCAATTTAATCAAAATCAAAATTTAGAACCCTCAAGCAATCCTCATTTTCAAAAGAAGGATGGCCGATGTCAATTTAGCGTGCGGATGTTCCGCAAAATGCGGATCGATGTGCAGGTCCATCATCTAATATATATATATATATAATATATATATATATAATATAATATATATATATATATATATATAATATATATATATATATATATAGTATATATATATAGATATATATTATATATAATTATATAATATATCATAATATATATAACTGGGGCGGCGGGTGGCTGACGGGCCTCGGGACTGAACCAAAACGCGTGGACAAACTCGAAAACCATTAATGTGACGCCGCATGCGCGAAAAAAATCAATGTTGCTAAAATGACTCACGAACGTTGCTGGGGTGACTGAAAGGTTAACAGTTGCTGTGACTAACGTTGCTAGGGTAACGTATTTAAGCCTAATAGTTGCTATGGCTTCCGTTGCTAAGGGAATGTATTTAAGCCTAACGGTTGCTATCGCATCCGTTGCTAGGGGACATAGATGGGTTGATAGAAAGTGCTAAAAAGGTTAAAAAGTAGCTAAATATATCAAAAAGGTTAAAAAGTGCCAAAAATATATCAACAAAGGCTAAAACGTGCCAGAAATATATCAAAAAGGCTAAAAAGTGCCAGAAATATATAGAAAAAGGTTCAGGAAGGTATCTGAGTAATACAAAGTCTTAAAAAGTGCTAAAAATGATATGTATGAA
>JABUQX010057798.1:12500-14022 GCA_015478945.1 Trachelipus rathkii
GTATCTAGGATCCCTATAATATTTTCTGACCAATCATTCTCTTCTTTTATATCCTCCCAATACACACTCTCTCTCTCTCTCTCTCCCATCCTCCTTTTTCTCTTTTTCACTCTCATTCCCAGCCCGCTCTCTTTTATTTGGACAATTATATGCATAGTGGTACTCGGATTTACAAATCAGACACTGTGTTACCCTTCCCCACCTGATTGGGTTTTTCCTTTGTGCTTGTTCTCTTCTGTTGTATGTAGTGTGTGTAGTCCCCCTAGCAACTCCCCAGTTTCTCACTCCTCTTTCTTCCCAATTATGTACTTGTACAGGTGAACTTCTTTCTTCCTTTCTTTTATGCCATTCACTCTCTTCTCTCTCGGCAAATATTCTCTGTAACGATTCTTTCATATTTACAAAAGATATACTCTCACTTCCCACTGAGGCTAACACTAACTGTTTCTTTGTTTCTTCCAATCCCGATCTATCCAGTAATAGATAACCTTTCATTTCCTCTCCTACAGTCACTCCAGCCTTCTCACAGTCCTCATAAATTCCCTTAAACCTCTGTATGTACGCTCGCATATTCTCTTCTTTCTTCCTTTGAATGTTAAACAAAAATCTCAATCTATTGAACCTATCACTCACCAAATTTCTCCCATATACTCCCTTCAGTGATTCTACTATCAAACCTACGCCCCCTTTCTCTTTCAGTTTTTCATCTGGTATTCCTCTGATTACCTTAAAGGCATCTCCTCTCAAACTTAACTTTACTTCTATTCCTGGGAACCTCGCAATTCCATCTACATATGTTTCCCACGCTCTCACTCTATCCAACCACACCTCGAACTCCTCATCATCCTCTCCCCCGAATCTTTGACAGCTACTATACTTATTCTGCTGTATCATCTCTTTCTCCCTCGTTTTTCTTTCATCATCTGAACCTCCCATCTTGAAATATATATAATATATATATATATATTTTTTTCTATTTATATGTACATTCATCTATATATATATATATATATATATATATATATATATATATATATATATATATATATATATATATATATATATATATATATATATATATATATGTATATATATATATATATATATATATATATATATATATATATATATATATATATATATATATATATATATATATATATATATATATATATATATATATATATATATATATTTCCCGTTGGAAGAAAACTTATGGGTAGGATGATAATAATAAACTGAGTTAATACGTAATAAGGTTATACAATAAAATGTAGTTACCTGATCACAAATGATGGCGCAGTAATAATATTGATGAAACGAGTTTATAATAGTGAGAGATAAAGTTAAGTTAAAGATTTGATTATGGTTAATATGTTAGTTATTTTTTCTTTCTTTCTTAAAAGAAATCGGCAATAAGAAAACCACTTAAACAGACAGCAATACACTCTTAATAAGGATTAATAATATTTCATCAATATTATTTGTCCAACCAACAGCCAAATCTATCTGTCTCTCTCTG